>CM075999.1:4047933-4073241 GCA_038087875.1 Malacoraja senta | reverse complement strand
GTGTACGAGGGTTCTGCCAGTGTGTGTACGAGGGTGCCAGTGTGTGTACGAGGGTGCCAGTGTGTACGAGGGTGCCAGTGTGTACGAGGGTGCCAGTGTGTACGAGGGTTCTGCCAGTGTGTGTACGAGGGTGCCAGTGTGTACGAGGGTGCCAGTGTGTACGAGGGTTCTGCCAGTGTGTGTACGAGGGTGCCAGTGTGTGTACGAGGGTGCCAGTGTGTACGAGGGTGCCAGTGTGTACGAGGGTGCCAGTGTGTACGAGGGTTCTGCCAGTGTGTGTACGAGGGTGCCAGTGTGTGTACGAGGGTGCCAGTGTGTACGAGGGTGCCAGTGTGTACGAGGGTGCCAGTGTGTACGAGGGTTCTGCCAGTGTGTGTACGAGGGTGCCAGTGTGTACGAGGGTGCCAGTGTGTACGAGGGTTCTGCCAGTGTGTGTACGAGGGTTCGGCCAGTGTGTGTACGAGGGTTCGGCCAGTGTGTGTACGAGGGTTCGGCCAGTGTGTACGAGGGTTCGGCCAGTGTGTACGAGGGTCGGCCAGTGTGTGTACGAGGGTGCCAGTGTGTACGAGGGTTCGGCCAGTGTATGTACGAGGGTGCCAGTGTGTACGAGGGTGCCAGTGTGTGTACGAGGGTTCTGCCAGTGTGTACGAGGGTGCCAGTGTGTACGAGGGTGCCAGTGTGTACGAGGGTGCCAGTGTGTACGAGGGTTCTGCCAGTGTGTGTACGAGGGTGCCAGTGTGTGTACGAGGGTGCCAGTGTGTGTACGAGGGTGCCAGTGTGTACGAGGGTTCTGCCAGTGTGTGTACGAGGGTGCCAGTGTGTGTACGAGGGTGCCAGTGTGTACGAGGGTGCTGCCAGTGTGTACGAGGGTGCCAGTGTGTGTACGAGGGTGCCAGTGTGTACGAGGGTGCCAGTGTGTACGAGGGTGCCAGTGTGTACGAGGGTGCCAGTGTGTGTACGAGGGTGCCAGTGTGTACGAGGGTGCTGCCAGTGTGTACGAGGGTGCCAGTGTGTGTACGAGGGTGCCAGTGTGTTTACGAGGGTGCCACTGTGTGTACGAGGGTGCCAGTGTGTACGAGGGTTCTGCCAGTGTGTGTACGAGGGTGCCAGTGTGTGTACGAGGGTGCCAGTGTGTACGAGGGTGCTGCCAGTGTGTACGAGGGTGCCAGTGTGTGTACGAGGGTGCCAGTGTGTGTACGAGGGTGCCAGTGTGTACGAGGGTGCCAGTGTGTACGAGGGTGCCAGTGTGTACGAGGGTGCCAGTGTGTGTACGAGGGTGCCAGTGTGTACGAGGGTGCTGCCAGTGTGTACGAGGGTGCTGCCAGTGTGGGTGGTGATTGCCGGTGGGGGGGTGGACGCGGTGTGGAAGGGCCTGGTACCGTGCTGTATGTGATCGTAATGTTGTTCTGCAGGGGCCGGGGGCTGCAGGAGAGCCTGGTGAAGCTGCTCGATGCCTGCAATGACTCGTCCACCAGTGTGGACCGCTGGCTCAGCAAACTGGAGGCGTGTCGCTGGCTGGAGCACGTCAAGACCCTGCTCACCACCGCCTGCCTGGTGGCACAGTGTGTGGACAGGTGGGGTACGCCACGTGTACACAGGGGAGAGAGGGGGTGCAGGGGGAGAGAGGGTGCAGGGGGAGAGGGGGTGCAGGGGGAGAGGGGGTGCAGGGGAGAGGGGGTGCAGGGGGCTCAGCACCGTCCCCTTCCCTCCATGCAGTGTGTGGATAGGTGGGGTACGCTTCGGGCACGGGAGGTGTTGGGTGAGGATGGGTGCTGTAGTGATGGGTGCTTTAGTGCTGGGTGCTGTAGTGATGGGTGCTGTAGTGATGGGTGCTGATGGGTGCTGTAGTGATGGGTGCTGTAGTGATGGGTGCTGTATTGCTGGGTGCTGTAGTGATGGGTGCTGATGGGTGCTCTGTGTGCAGGGAGGAGGGGTCGGTGCTGGTCCAGGGGTCAGAGGGCAGGGACGCCACGCTACAGGTCACCTCATTGGCCCAGATCATCCTGGACCCAGACTGCCGGACGGTGCTGGGCTTCCAGTCGCTGCTCGAGCGGGAGTGGTTGCAGGTACGATGGCGGGGATGGGGGTGGGGGTGATGGTGGTGGTGGGGATGGGGGTGATGGTGGGGTTGGAGGTGATGGTGGGGGTGGGGATGGGGGTGATGGTGGGGGTGGGGATGGGGGTGATGGTGGGGGTGGGGATGGGGGTGATGGTGGGGGTGGGGATGGGGGTGATGGTGGGGGTGGGGATGGGGGTGATGGTGGGGATGGGGTGATGGTGGGGGAGGGGATGGGGTGATGGTGGGGTTGGAGGTGATGGTGGGGGTGGGGATGGGGGTGATGGTGGGGATGGGGTGATGGTGGGGGAGGGGATGGGGTGATGGTGGGGTTGGAGGTGATGGTGGGGGTGGGATGGGGATGGGGGTGATGGTGGGGGTGGGGATGGGGGTGATGGTGGGGGTGGGGATGGGGGTGATGGTGGGGATGGGGTGATGGTGGGGGAGGGGATGGGGTGATGGTGGGGTTGGAGGTGATGGTAGGGGTGGGATGGGGTGATGGTGGGGGTGGGGATGGGGGTGATGGTGGGGGTGGGGATGGGGGTGATGGTGGGGGTGGGGGATGGGGTGATGGTGGGGGTGGGGATGGGGTGATGGTGGGGTTGGAGGTGATGGTGGGGGTGGGGATGGGGGTGGAGGTGGGGATGGGGGTGGGGGTGATGGTGGGGATGGGGATGGGGGTGATGGTGGGGATGGGGTGATGGTGGGGGTGGGGATGGGGGTGGAGGTGGGGATGGGGGTGGGGGTGATGGTGGGGATGGGGATGGGGGTGATGGTGGGGGTGGGGATGGGGTGATGGTGGGGTTGGAGGTGATGGTGGGGGTGGGGATGGGGGTGGAGGTGGGGATGGGGGTGGGGGTGATGGTGGGGATGGGGATGGGGGTGATGGTGGGGTTGGAGGTGATGGTGGGGGTGGGGATGGGGGTGATGGTGGGGTTGGGTGAGGGGCGGTATGAGGGTGGAGTGGACGCGGTGTACATGTATCTCTCCTCCCCCCCCCCCAGGCTGGCCACCCGTTCTCTGCCCGCTGTGCAGCCTCGGCCTACTCCCACGCCCGGCCCGGTGCCGAGTCGCCCATCTTCCTGCTCTTCCTGGACGGATGTTGGCAGATTTGTCGCCAGTTCCCGCGATGTTTCGAGTTCCAGCCGCACCTCTTGGTCGCTCTCTTCCAGCACGCCTACGCCTCGTGTTGCGGCACCTTCCTGGGCAACGACCCCGCACAAAGGTGGGACCGTGTACCGTGTACCGTGGACCGGGGCCTCGCGTGGGCCACACGTGCTGGGATAGACACGCGTGTGCTCCTCACTGTGGGACATGCTGCCATCTAGTGGTCTCCCTCTGAATGGGACGTCCATGTCCACCAAGCCCAATGGAGACCAGGTCGTGGACATCTGTTGTCCCCTCACCCTCTGCCCTGTGGACACGACACAGAGTTCCCACGGTTACACCAGACCCTGGGGCTTGGTCAGTTCCTCACCTTGTGCTGACCTCTCCATACTTCACCCCCCCCTCCCCCATCTCATCAGGTTACAGAAGAAGGGTCTCGACCCGAAATGTCGCCTATTCCTTCACTCCAATGATGCTGCCTCACCCGCTGAGTTACTCCACCATTTTCATCTACCTTCGATTTTTCCAGCGAGTGACCTTCTAGCCATTGTTGAAATTACATGATTCATCAATTTATATTGATATTAAAATTGAGGAGTGAATATGTTAAACATGGCCAGAATATCATACAGGCACTCCACGATCGCCTTGACCCTCTTGTGAAGAATTGATCAGAAATAATAAACGGCTCAGCATTTGCAAGATCCTGCATCCCTTTGATCTGATGAGTTGTAGAGTGGTACAGCATGGAAACAGGCCATTCGGCCCAACTTGTCCATGCCGACCAACATGTCCCATCTACATTAGCCCCACCTGCCCACGTATGGCCCATATTACTCTAAATCTTTCCTATCCATGTACTTGTCCATGTGAGTGGCTTTTAAATATTGTTACACTATTGATTATGCTTACTGAACTTTGATTTCCGGAGCTGGTCTAAGAAGTTCTCAAACAGCAAAACATCCTTGGTTTCACACTCTGAGGAAGGGTCCCAACCTGAAACATCATCTGTCCATTCCCTCCGCAGATGCTGCCTGACCCAATGAGTTCCTCCAGTACTTGCTCACCAGACTTAGGGACCTTGGCATTGAAGGTTCTGCACTCAGCTGGTTCCGTTCTTACCTTTCCAACCGATCCCACTTCATCTCTCTCCATAACCACACCTCTGCCACAGCCACTGTCACTCAAGGCGTTCCCCAAGGCTCCGTTCTTGGTCCCCTCCTCTTCATCATCTACATCCTCCCCCTTGGTCATATACTCCGTCACTTCAAACTGGACTTCCACTGCTATGCTGATGACACCCAGATCTATCTCAGCACCAAGTCCCCCCACCACCCCCCTCTCTCCCATATCAACTCCTGCCTATCAGCCATCAAATTTTGGATGCAACTCAACTTCCTTAAATTAAACAGTAGCAAAACAGAATTTCTCCTCATTGGCTCCAAATCAACACTCACTAAAATCAACAACCCCACTCTCACTATCGACGGCACCACTGTCTCCCCATCTCCTCAGGCACGCAACCTTGGCGTGATCCTTGACTCAACCCTCTCCCTTGAGCCTCACATCCGCCATGTTGTCAAAACATCATTTTTTCACCTCCGCAACATTGCAAAAATCAGATCGTCTCTCACACCCCCCGCTGCTGAAAGACTCATCCATGCCTTCATCTCCTCCCGACTGGACTACTGTAACTCTCTTCTTTTCGGAATCAATTCCAGCAGCATCAAACGACTCCAACTGGTCCAGAATGCAGCCGCCCGACTCATTACCCACACCAACTCCTGGCACCACATCACCCCAGTTCTCAAAGAACTTCACTGGCTTCCCATTTCCCACCGGATCACCTACAAAATCCTGGTCCTCACCTACAAAGCCCTCAACAACCTGGCCCCCCCTTATCTCATTGACCTCCTCTCCCCCTACCAACCCTCACGGTCCCTCAGATCCACATCAGCTGGTCTCCTCTCCACTCCGAATTCAAACCTCTGCACTTTTGGAGGCAGAGCCTTCTCCAGGGCAGCTCCCAGGCTCTGGAATTCCCTCCCACAACCGGTCCGAAATTCTGAGTCCCTCACCATCTTCCAGTCCCGCCTCAAGACCCATCTCTTCACATCTGCATACCCTTAGTCCCATGTTCTCCTCCCCTCTGTCTTACTGCTCTATTTTGTTTTGTTTATTCCTGACTCTCAATTGTAAAGCGACTTTGAGTCCTGAAAAGCGCTATATAAAATAAATCTATTATTATTATTATTATTACTTTGTGTTTTACTCTTCATTACCCAGTGGTTTTAAATCGGGAGCTTAGTGGGATAGAGTCAGAGTTGATACAGTGTGGAAACAGGCCCTTCGGCCCAACCTGCTCACACCGGCTAACATGTCCCATCTACACTAGTCCCACCTGCTTGCGTTTGGCCCATATCCCTCTAAACCTGTCCTATCCATGTACCTGTCTAACTATTCCTCAAACGTCGGGATAGTCCCAGCCTCAACTACCTCCTCTGGCAGCTCGTTCCATACACCCACCACCCTTTGTGTGAAGAAAGTTACTCCTCAGATTCCTATTAAATCTTTTCCCCTTCACCTTGAACCTATGTCCTCTGGTCCTCGATTCCCCTACTCTGGGCAAGAGACTCTGTGCGTCTACCCGATCTATTCCTCTCATGATTTTATACACCTCAATAAGATCACTCCTCATCCTCCTGCGCTCCAAGGAATAGAGTCCCAGCCTACTCAACCTCTGCTGATAACTCAGACCCTCGAGTCCCCGTAAATCTTCTCGTAAATTATCATCCTCGTAAATCTTCTCTGCACCCTTTCCAGCTTGACAACATCTTTCCTATAGCATGATGCAGAAACTAGGAAGAAAGAAAATATTTCAATTCAAAATAAAATCAATTGTTGGGGTTTATTTAAAGGTGCAGCTTAAGCGGGACTTGGGGACATGGAGGGAATTTCCTGAGCTCCAGCGTGGGTTGGGTTGACGACTGGAGTCTCTCGCTCACTCCACTGCTAACTGTTCCCTCGTGGTTGGCAGGTTGATGCTGAAAGTGAAGGAGCGGACTATATCCTTATGGGCAAAGCTGAACAGCCCGTCAGAGCGTGAACAATATCTCAACCCACTCTACGAACGAAACAGCTTGGCCATCTGGCCATCGGTGGCACCACAGAGCTTGCAGCTTTGGCACGGTAGGTACCGGCACAGAGGTGGCTGGAGCCGGCAGAGGTTGCCAGATGTGTACAGCTAGAGAGCAGGGACCAGATGTTACACCGAGGCCTCCTCGCTCTCTCAGATACGGTGAAGGATCACTTATTCATCAGTCAATATCACAGAACATTATGCTAGATATGTGGAGACTGAAGGGTCTCGACACAAATCCTTAACTGTCCATTCCCCCCACAGATGTTGTTTGACCCAGCTGAGTTCCTCCAGCACTGAGCTCCAGATACCAACATCTGCGATCTCTGGTGCCTCTGTTCATAAGATGTTACTCTTTGGTGCTGGTCTGCATAAACTGACCCTTGCCCTGAGACTCCAGGGTGGGGGTGAGTCCAGGCAAAGAGAGAGAGAGCATGAAGGGCCTTACGGTGCGGGAGAATTCAATATTCAACCTGTTGGGTTGCGAATTACCCAAAGAGTCTGAGCTGCAGTTCTTCCAGTTGTTTGAGGAAAATCTCAATAGGTGATGTTTCTGGGTCGGGAGCTGGATGGATGTTGATGGGAGACACAAAATGCTGGAGCAACTCAGCAGGACAGCTAGCATCTCTGGAGAGAAGGAATGGGTGACATTTTGGGCCAAGACTGAAGTCTGAAGGTCTTGACCCGAAACGTCACCTATTCCTTCTCTCCAGAGATGCTGCCTGTCCCGCTGAGTTACTCCAGCATTTTGTGTTTATGTTCGGTTTAACCCAGCATCTGCAGTTCCTTCCTCCACAAGTTGGGATGAGGGGAGGGCATGGATGGAGGAGACGGGTGGGATTGTCTTTTAGAAGGTTCAGGGCCACGTTTCTGGACTGCTGCGGCCCACACCAGTGCTCTGAGATGTGTCTGTCAGTCACGGCTGTGCTTGTGTTTCCAGGTGTGTTCCTCAGGTGGAAACAATCAGCAGAGCACCAGGAGGAGGCCTGGGAGCAGGTGCAGCACCTGATGAGGCAGAGCTGGAGAAAACCACCGGCAACAAACTCCGCAACGCTGGCGGCGGCGGAGGGGGACGAGACGCCAGCGGCGCCCAGCGTTCCAGTGTTCGTCTAATGTCCACGATCTATGTCCATGAAGGTCAGCACCATCCCACAGGGTCACTGGGCCAAAGGTCGTCACTGACAATGGGCCTTACCCACACACCGGTCAAGGGAGGACAGATAAGGAACACGTTTCCATCTGAGGAAACAATTATTTTTGAATAAAGTTGAAAACATGATTGTTATTTTACTTTTCCTACTTGGTCTTCTGGCAAGAAATGTGATTAAAGAGTTGTGAACTCATACTGATTTTTAAAATATCCGGGTGTGGCCAGACCAGTGAAGGTCCACTTGTACACGGACTTGTTTCCTTCGAGGAGGAGGGAGACGGATGTAGGGATGAGTGAGATGGCCCCGTGCTGAGGCCGCCAGATTCACTGTAGGGATACCTGAATGCTGCAATGCTCAGCGGTTGGGCAGTATCCTTGGGGAGAGAAGCTGAGACCACGTTCCCGTCTGGTGACATTTCACCCAAGCTGGGAGACTGTGCTTGGAGTCTCCATCATTCCTGAGGTCAGGCTTTTGATAATCCATTGGACAGTTCAGATTTCTTTCCGAATGATTCTCTTTCGCTGTCAGTCCAAAGTTGGGAGTTTGTGTAGGAAGGAACTGCAGATGCTGGTTTCCACCGAAGATAGACAAAACAATGCTGGAGTAACTCAGCGGGACAGGCAGCATCTCTGGAGAAAAGGAATAGGTGGCGTTTCGGGCCAAGACCCTTCTTCAGAGTTCGTTGGTTGATCATTTCCCTCACAGTTACAGCCTGCGGTGAAACTGTTCGCATTGGTGTCGAGAGGGTCGGTAAGAATAAGGGGTCGGCCATTTAGGATGGAGATGAGGAGAAACGTTTTCACCCAGAGAGTTGTGAATCTGGGTAGGGAAAAGCCAGAATGGGTGAATTATTGTGGATGATCAGCCATGATCATCTTGAATGGCGGTGCTGGCTCGAAGGGCCGAATGGCCTACTCCTGCACCTATTTTCTATGTTTCTATGCAGCTCCCAACTATATCAAAGTGTAACCATGTACTTCCCTTCACGTGAAGGAGAACTGGTGCATGGATCCAGGTTTGCTGTTATAAACATAAACACAGATATAAATCACATTCCAGGTTTACTCAGTTGTCTGAATTGTGTTTGAATCGCAAACCATTAAATGGTGAGCGCTCCCCAATCAATGCCACCCCCCGACAGAGCAAGATCACTGACATCATGTTGATCTCTGTCTAGTCATGTGACAGGAGCAGAATTTGGCCATTCAGCCCATCAAGTCTACTCCACCATTCAATCATGGCTGAGGTATCTCTCCTTCCTAACCCCATTCTTATGCCTTCTTCCCATAACCTCTGACACAGTCATTTTGAATAATCATATCGGAACCTGTCAAAAGTGAGGTTACTTTAAGGCGTGAATATTAAGATGCAGTGGTCATTTACTCTAGTCATTTCTGGCCACTGTGCAGAACCTGCAATGTGAGTCACACAACTGTGGGCTTATCCTGAATAATTGTGGGAACTTTGAGGATGCGTTCACCCCAGTCCTCTCCTCCACCTGATACTTGTTGATTCATATTCGACAAACTCCGAGAAGTGTTGAGTTCTAAACATTGACGTGTATCTCATTTAACTCATTTGTTATTTCTGCACATTTAATAAAGTTTCAAAGCATATGTATTTATATAAAATGAAAACTTAAATAAAGTTTATTTTTATGCACAGACCATTTGTAAATTGAATCTTTTCCAGATTTAAGCTTTTAAAGTGATAGTTTGCAGGGATTATCGCAATGTTTAACAAGCATTTGGACAGGTACATGGATAGGACAGGTTTAGAGGGATATGGGCCAAACGCGGGCAGGTGGGACCAGTGTCTTTGTAATGTGAGAGGAAACCGGAGAACCAGGAGAAAACTCACGTGGTCACGGGGAGAACGTACAAACTCCGTACAGAGAGCACCTGTAGTCAGGATGGAACCCGGGACTCTAGTGACGCAAGGCAGCAACTCTACCGCTGCGCCACCGTGCCGCCCTAGACAACGACAACATTTCCCTTCCGCTAATTCAGCAAAAATTCCAAAACTCAATGTATACCGAAAAAAATCTCCGGACAATTAGTCATACCTATGCAAAATAAAATGATTGTTAATTTTTGCTCATGAAATTATACGAGCCATACAACACACATGGAATGTAACTTCACTATAAGCCAGAACACTTATCATTTCCAATAAAATAACACCACTGACAATTTACAAACTCGGGTCTTTATTTCAGGACATTATTCCAGTGAGTTCATTTGGAACATAATTTATAGGATAACCATAATCAATAAACTTTCCAATTCCGTCACGAAAGAACATTCAATGGTGCTTTTGGCAAATTGGTCCAAAGTACAAAATTGCAATATGACAGCAGACTTTGCGAGAGCGTAGAGTTAAGCAATGTCCAACAAAGCACATGAAGTAAAGTATGTAATAAATGAAACAGACAGAACGGAACTGTTGCTGCTAATATGTTTCTGTATTTATTTGATGAAATAAAGACTCTGTTACAATTTGGATTCAATGCTTCCGCTTCACACTTCAGAATTCCATCTCAAACTCAAAGTACTGAGGATCAAAGTGGTGTATCCTGACGTAACCATCTTCACCGCCGCTGCTGTAACTGCAAACAGGAGAGAATTTCATTAAAGACACACACACAGAGTGCTGGATTAACTCAGCAGGACAGGCAGCATGTCTGGGGAGAAGGAATGGGTGACGTTTCGGATTGAGACCCTTCTTCAGACTGAGAGTCAGGGGAGAGGGTGACTAGAGGTATAGAAGGGTAAGGTGTGAATACACAGATCAAAGAGGACGATGATCAAGGAAAAGAAAAAGTCACATTAACCTAGGCTTGGAATCGTTGCAAACTAGCCCCTGCCTGTGGATGAGGACACATGCTGCCCACCCCAGTTTGTGGATGGGGACACTGGGCACGGTGACACATGCTGCCCACCCCAGTTTGTGGATGGGGACACTGGGTACGGTGACACATGCTGCCCACCCCAGTTTGTGGATGGGGACACTGGGTACGGTGACACATGCTGCCCACCCCAGTTTGTGGATGGGGACACTGGGCACGGTGACACATGCTGCCCACCCCAGTTTGTGGATGGGGACACTGGGTACGGTGACACATGCTGCTCAAGTCCCTGCCTGCACTTTACCACAGCTTTCCAGAGTTCATTTGGGAAGCTGAGGTAGTTTAGGTAAACCCACAGTCTGTTCCCCTCTGCCATGCACACCATGTTTTGTACAGGGACAACCAGGTGACAATCCTAGACCCTCCCAAGGTTAATTGGCCTTCATTATGTGGCATTTGCCACAGTTTGGAGCATTTGCCCTGCAGTTTTCCAGCACTATTGCTGGGAGGTCAGTCCACGGAACTTGTACCAGTCAGACCTGCCATAGGTTCACAAACTCCGCTCAGTACGAAGGTGTGAACCAGTCCCGGGCACTGGGCAGCCAGGTTCAAACAGTCTGCAGTTTGCTAGATATCCTCAGCCATAGAAACGTAGGAAAATAGCCGCAGGAGTAGGCCATTCGGCCCATCGAGCCAGCACCGCCATTCAATATGATCGTGGCTGATCATCCAGAATCAGTACCCCGTTCCTGCTTTCTCCCCATATCCCTTGATTCTGTTAGCCCTAAATCTAACTCTCTTGAAAACATCCAGTGGATTGGCCTCCACTGCCTTCTGTTGCAGAGAATTCCACAGATTCACAATTCTCTGGGTGAAAAACACCCAGCAAGCCAGAAACACAAGCCCAAACACACCTAAAACCAAGTCTCCTTGATGAACATTAAGAGGCTCTGAACAGCGGAATGGAAAGATTTTCTTGCGGTAGTTTGGGGTTGTATGATTGTTTTGTTATTCTGCCTACATACCTCTTCCCATCAGGATGGTAAAGCAAGCTGTTGATGGGGCCAAAGTGCCCCTTCACTCGACCAAACTCCTCTTCAAAAGACAGGTGGAAAAATCTAAAGAAAGAAGCAACGTGTTATTTAATCAGAAATAATGTTAGTGAGCATTAGTGAGCGTTAGTCTCCATGAAGAGTTCAAGAGATATTTATTATCACATGCACCAATTGGTCCAGTGAGATTTGAATTACCATACTGCCATAGGAATAAAAACGAACACAACACACGATAGAATTTAACATGACCATCCCCACACAGCAGAATCAATGTTTCCCACTGTGAGGGAAGGCACCAAAGTCAGTCCTCATCCTCTTTGTCCACCCGTGGTCAGGGCCTTCAGGCCCTCTCGCCGGGATGATCGGAGCTCCAGTGTCGGAACGGAGAATACTCTCAGCGGCTTGGAATTCCGAATCGGCCACTTCTTACCGGCTCCCGATGTCCACAGGCCGAGCTGGGCGGAGATTCAACGCTGGCGACCCTCGGCGAGAGACTCCACGATGTTAAAGTCAGCGCCTATGTAAAGTCATTACAATATAACGAGGCTGGTGTACGAATGTACCCCCATCTCTGTAACTGATCATCAAAAGCAGGGCCTTCTGTTGAGAGCCTTTCACTGCTAGCTTTTCCTTTTTCCCCAACCGAGGCAGACTGATCAAATTACTATTAGATTGGGTGCAGCATTGCATCTCTGGTGATCACTAGCTCCATCTGCCAATGCCTGTATAGTGTGTGTGTGGTGACCATAGGGACAGCTGGACATCACACCACAGACAGAGTCACTCCACCCCGACGAGAAACATCAGGAATTGACAGAAGCTGCAGTCTCAATTCTTCCAACAATAGGGCTGAACCAGTGGCCGTTTCAAAACTTTACCAATAAAGATTATTGATGACGAAGATAGACACAAAAAGCTGGAGTAACTCAGCGGGATAGGCAGCATCTCTGGAGAGAAGGAATGGGTGACGTTTCGGGACGAGACCCTTCTTCAGAAGAAGGTCTGAAGAAGGGTTTCGACCCGAAACGTCACCCGTTCCTTCTCTCCAGAGATGCTGCCGGTTCCGCTGAATTACTCCAGCTTTTTGTGTCTATCTGCGGTTTAATCCAGCATCTGCAGTTCCTGCCTACGCAAGATTATTTATGACTATGTAGATATTAAAAGAATGTGTTTTACGAGAGACACGAAAGGATTGGCATAATTTACGATGTGATGGGAACAGGTTAGTGGAGCAGCACGGGTTCCAGTCCACTGCATTCCCCTGTACATGAAGCTGACAATAATTCACAACTGCCTCTGTGAAGGACGGGCAGCGATAAGCAATATAAACAGCGTGTTACACACGGGCCACTGAATCCCATCAAACCGTGACCATGACTGGTGGGAGGATGCCACCGGCACAGTCACATCGTTCAAATAAAGGGAAACAAGCAACTAATGCCATGATCATCAGTACATTACTTTAATTCCAGCTCATTGTCTGATACGTACCGAGCCTCAAACTTGCCGATTCTGGTCGAGGTGGTCGTTACGTCCATGGCCTCCTGTCCACCGCCCAGGACAACCTGTCAAAAACACCCGCGTGGACATTAACCAGACAGCACAGGAAGATCATGTGATAGGATTAGGCCATTCGACCCATCAATGCTACTCCACCCATTCATGGCTGATCTATCTCTCCCTCCTAACCCCATTCTCCTGCCTCTCCCCATAACCTCTGACACCCGTACTAATCAAGAATCTATCTATCTCTGCCTTAAATATATCCACTGACATGGCCTCCACAGCCTTCTGTGGCAAAGAATTCCACAGATTCACCACCCTCTGACTAAAGAAATTCCTCCTCATCTCCTTCCTACAAGAAGGTCCTTTAATTCTGAGGCTGTGACCTCCAGTCCTAGACTCTCCCACTAGTGGAAACATCCTCTCCACATCCACTCTATCCAAGCCTTTCACTGCTCTGTACGTTTCAATGAGGTCCCCCCTCATTCTTCGAAACTCCAGCGAGTACAGGCCCAGTGCCGACAAACACTCATCATAGGTTAACCCACTCATTCCCTACTCAGGAAGGATTGAAGCAGTGCGCAGGCAATACGTGCAGGCAATCTGAGCAACTTACATGCTCCGCGTTAGGAGAGATGGCAGCCGAGTTCACAGGTCGCTCAGTCCGGAATGTCTTCAGGTGATTTAAAGTCGCCGAATCAAACAACTGTAACAGAAAACGTGCAAGTCTGAGAAACACAGAGAGACAGTCACTTTTACTTCAACCACACAGGGTGGCACAGCGGTAGAGTTGCTGCCTCACAGCACCACACACCCGGGTTCTATCCTGACTACGGGTGTTGTCTGTACGGACTTTGTATGTTCTTCCCATGAGCTGCGTGGGTTTTCTCCGGGTGCTCCGGTTTCCTCCCACACTCCAAAGATGTACAGGATTGTAGGCTAATTGGCTTTGGTAAAATCATAAACTGTCCCTGGTATGTGTAGGATAGCGTTAGTGTGTGGGGATCGCTGGTCGATGCAGACTTGGTGGTGTGAAGGGCCTGTTCATTCATTGTATATTTAAACTAAACACATCTTTGTGCAAAAGACCAAATTATTTGGTTTTGCCCTCTGAGTGATGCCAATGTGATGAGCTGCAGTGTAAGCTGCACACAGCAAGTGCCACAGGTTCTGATAACATCCAAGCTGCCACACTGGCTGCAGTCCCCAGCACTGGCTGCCAATGCATGACCATGGGCCAGGACATTCTCTTCATTGAAGCTGACCAAACAACACCTTGACAACCTATCCCAGCCATCAACAGGGTAACAGTGAACAGATCAGCCGAGGTTTACTCAAGTCACAAGCCCTGGGAACAAGAGGTGAAGGTGGATGCCCTTCATTAACTCTATGGAGCATCACTAACAGTTAATCACATTCTTGAAACAAAACTCCACAACTTTACGTTACAGAACAAAACAAATCTCTAATGTTTAGTTTAGTTTATTGTCACGTGTACAGTGAAAAGCTTTCTGCCATTTGCTAACCAGTCAGTGCCTGATAACAGCTGGGAAGAAACTCTCTGAATTTGGAGGTGTGCGTTTTCACACCTCTGTACCTCTTGCCCGGTGGAGGGGAGAAGAGGGAGTGAGAATGGTCCTTGAAGATGCTGCTGGCTTGGCCGAGGCAGCGTGAAGCAGCTTCACTGAATGTGTCCGCACTGACTTGTGGATATGCCCACACACATCACCTGGAAACGAGTGCTAAATGTCTGCTTGAACCTACATTAGACCAAGAGGTTCAAGGGGTGATGTTAAATTGCTTACCTTTGCAGTATTATCCTTTGAAGCAGTGATAAACATGGTTAGGTCCAAGGATGTCTGGATGTCATTAATTTGTTTGGTGTGCTCCTTTACTTTAGAGATTACTTCCCCAGACTGTCACAAGTTTAAAAACAATACACCAATCATTAACATTGAAATATCAATTCTGATAAAAAATACAAATTCCTACTGTGAAATTAGGTATTTAGTGATACTGTCAAACTATAAAATATTGCCGAGCTCTCTCAAAAACCTCAGCTGCTAAACATGAGACAATGAGGAACACTTATTTCACATAGTTCCCTCCAATTACTATTGAAAAGGATGACCAAATATTAACTACATTTTACAATGTAAGTATTTCAAACAAAAAGAAGTTATGAAAATACAGTTTAATACTTAGGAAAGGTCAGGCCAGAACCGAGGCGACTTCACGGCTAATTCCAGCCATTAGATCCAGCTTAGGGGAGATTCATACTGATCCTCTTAGAGTTAATGAAGCATTTGCTAAATTCTACGCTGAACTATACGCTTCCGACTGTCCTCCCACTGCAGGTGACATGCTCAGTAGTATGACGTTTCCCCGAATTGACGATGAAGCCACGAGAGACTTGGGTGGTCCCATAACTGTTGCTGAGGTCCAAGCAGCCATCACATCGCTGCAAAGCGGAAAGTCACCCGGCCCTGACTGCTTCACTGTAGAATATTACAAAGCTTTCTCTGCTCTCCTCGCACCAGTCCTGAGAGATATGTACAATGAGGCGTTTGTACATCGTCGCCTACCGCCCACCTTGTCGTGGGCTACTATCTCCCTAATTCTTAAAAAGGAGAATGATCCCCTGCTTTGTAGTAGCTATAGACCAATTTCACTCTCTAAAGCCCTTGCGCTCCGTCTTCAACGAGTGATGCCCTCTATTATCTCGTTAGATCAAACAGGGTTCATACCAGGCCGACAGTCTTCCCACAATACTAGGCGTCTCCTTAACATCATCCATTCACCGAGTAGTGAGACCCCGGAGATAGTGGTCTCCCTCGACGCCGAAAAAGCTTTCGACAGGGTCGAGTGGAGGTACCTATATGAGGCGATGGACAGGTTTGGCCTCGGTAACAGTTTTATTCTTTGGGTCAGTCATTATACTCGTCCCCGGTGGCCTCAGTACAAACAAACGGCACACTGTCGCCCCACTTCCCCCTTCAGAGAGGTACCAGACAGGGTTGCCCGTTATCACCACTCCTGTTTGCTGTCGCGATAGAACCCCTGGCGGTCTGGTTACGCGCAGAGAAGGGCTTTAAAGGTATTACACGGTTCGACACAACTCATAAAGTCTCATTGTATGCGGACGACCTGCTCCTGTACATCTCGAACCCAGTCAGTTCTCTCCCTGTGATTACGAATATTTTAGAACGGTTTGGTGCGTATTCTGGTTATAAACTTAACTACCAAAAGAGTGAGCTATTACCGATTAACTCATTGGCTAAGCAGCTCCCTCGCTCTTTAACCTCATTCAAATGGGCAGAGGACGGGTTTCGCTATCTCGGCGTTTTTATCACAACACCCTTATCTGATATGTTCCGCACAAACTTTCTGCCTCTGGTTGAGAAAGCCGAAAGAGATTTTGACCACTGGTCAGTTTTACCGCTATCCCTCGTGGGCCGGATAAATCTGGTCAAGATGGTCGTCCTACCCAAATTCCTGTATCTTTTCCAGCACGTCCCCATACTTATCACTATTTTTTTTTTTGATAAATTAGAAAGGACAATATCTAAATTTTTATGGGGTAGCAAACCGGCTAGAATCCGAAAGGCGATACTGCAGTCTCCTAAGAGTGACGGCGGTTTGGCACTTCCTGACTTTAGGCGATACTATTGGGCAGCTAACTTGCAAAAACTCCTGTATTGGATGAATGATGATTGCGAGCACCTACCGACCTGGGTACACATGGAAAAGGCGAGTTCACGTCTCCCGTTGCGGTCTGTCCTATGCTCCCAACTCCCCCTTTCTATAACATCTGTGGGTGCAGGCCCAATTGCGTCCCTCTTGCTCAAGATATGGAGTCAACTCAGGAAAAACTTCGGTTTACAAGGCCCTTCCATCTTGACCCAACTGCTTAAAAATCACATCTTTAAACCTTCAAGTACAGACCACGCATTCAAAACCTGGCATAGCAACGGTATCAGTAGTATCAAAAACCTATACAAGGATGGCATCTTTTCGTCCTTTGCGGAGCTCTTGTCCAACTACAGCCTCCCAAACTCCCACCTTTTTCGTTTTTTCCAGATTAGGGATTTTGTGAAGAAGACATTCCCCCATTTCCCAAATCGCCCCCCTGAAACCCTGACCGATACCATCTTAACTCTAGATCCCAACCGGAAGAAATGCATCTCTATTTTGTATAACTTGCTAGGGTCGGTTATATTGAAACCTCATACCTCATTAAAAGCTGCGTGGGAGGGTGAGCTGAATACGAAACTAACAGACCAGCAATGGGACTCTGCCTTGGATTTGATCCATTCTTCCTCCATATGTGCCCGTCATGGCCTAATCCAATGCAAAGTCCTTCACAAAGTCCACTACACAAATGCAAGATTATCTAGAATTTACCCCGCTGTTAGGGACACCTGCAACAGATGTAATCAATCCCCTGCCAACCATAGCCATATGTTTTGGTCTTGCCCTAAGCTAGCAGCCTTTTGGAGGAGTGCTTTCGACTTGATAAGCAGAGCCTACGGCCAGACTATTCCTCCAAACCCAATGTCAGCCATTTTCGGTACCCCTCCCAACACCAACCTCTCTGTTGCGGTGAAACGGGTCCTAGCTTTTACAACCTTGTTAGCCCGGAGACTGATCTTGCTTAACTGGAGGCTCACCTGTCCCCCGACACACGCCCGTTGGATTAAGGAGGTGCTTTACAATTTAAAGCTTGAAAAACGTAGGTTCTCTCTCAAAGGCTCTACCAAGACATTCCTAGATACATGAAACCCTTTCTTGGAACTTGTTAACTCTCTCAACTTGTCCCCGCACTCGGAAGAGGACTGAGTGCTCTCCACCATTGTTTTGCTCTACAGCAGCTGCTCTCCCCTTTTTGTTTCGTTTATCTTACCATATTTGTGTGGATGTGTACGTATGTGAGTGTTGTTTGTCCCCGTTTGGTTCCGACCTGATTCGGGTGGGTTGAAGGTGGGTAAAGGGTAAGGGCTTTGAGGGTCGCTTACATACTGTTGCACAATTATGCCTTGACTGTCACTGTCTGTTATCATAGTATGTATGCAAATTGCTGTGAAATTCAAATAAAAAGATTTAAATAAAATACTTAGGAAAGGTGACTGCAAATCTGCCGATGGGAATAATGATTTTTCAAATTGCTGGATTCAACTAAAAATGGCCCATTGCGATCTTATAAATAAGAAACAGAAATATCCCTCTTAGCCGAGTATTAAACTCATGACATTGTATAGATAGCACGGCTGCGCAGCGGTTGTGTTGCTGCCTCACGGCGCCAGAGTTCACTCCTGACTACGGGTGCTGTCTGTACATTCTTCATGTGACCTGCGTGGGTTTTCTCCAAGAACTTCCGTTTCCTCCCACACTCCAAAGACGTACAGGTTTGTGCATCAATTGGCTTGGTATAAGTGTAAAAATTGTCTCTAGTGTAGGATAACGTTAATAGTGCGGGGATCGCTGGTCGATACAGACTTGGTGGGCCGAAGGACCTGTTTCCGCGCTGTATCTCTAAACTAAACTAAATAAATGCTTTTACTAGATGGGGAGCAACTTAATCATATTTTAAAAGCACCCAAGGGTCAGTTAAGGCAGACAAGACCTTCAGTTCCAACACTGTTGCAGATTAATGCACCAGATAAGAATATCTACACATTTCTTGCACACAGCGCAATTTTATAAGATTCTACAGAATTGGAAAAGTATAATCCATTTATTGTTAAAATTACCATGAGTGCCATTTTCTCATGGATGGAGGTGTGTATTGTTGCACAACCCCTCGACTGTCTTTCTTGTACCAAGTTATCAATTTAAATGTCACTAGAGTTCTACTAATAGTTTGTGCTCGATTATTTACTGACCCCGTTTAACTGGAAAGCAAATATATTGGCTCAAATTCCCTATAAAACGACTGCTTTACCAATAAAAAAATCAAAGACATTTATTTTATATTATCAGACCAATAAAACTGGGCTTGAGCCATCCATTCAATTATAACATCAAGCTGTCTATTCTCTCCACTTTCTTGGAATAATACAGTAAAAATAAGCTTCTGTGCATTTCCCCACAATACCATGTCCAAGAGGGTAGGAAAAGTCAGAATACAAATTGGTGGAAGTTGCAATGATAAACATGAAGCATTGGCTGAGTATAATTATCCATTTAGTGCCCAGTGCTTGCAATAGATGTTTACATTTCATTAGGTCATAAGCGATAGGAGCAGAATTACATCATTCGGCCCATCAAGTCTACTCCGCCATTCAATCATGGCTGATCTATCTTTCCTTCTTAACCCCATTCTCCTGCCTTCTCCCCATAACCTCTGACACCCATACTAATCAAGAATCTATCCATCTCTGCCTTACAAATATCCAGACTTGGCCTCCACAGCCTTCTGTGGCAAAGAATTCCACAGATTCACCACCCTCTGACTAAAGAAATTCCTACTCATCTCCTTCCTAAGTGAACGTCCTTTTATTCTGAGTCCATGGCCTCTGATCCTAGACTCTCCACATCCACCCTATCCAGGCCTTTCACTATTACTTGCCTGCGAAAAACCAGCCATTTGATTTCTTATTGATCATATTTGTTTCCCATCTTCTGGATTCTGTGTACGTTCACGACAGATGGAGTATTGTGTGCTGTTCTGATTGCAACACGACAGGTGAGATGTGATTAAGCTGCAGAGTGCAGAGGTTACCTGGACGGGGGGGGGGGGCTCCAGTCTATCTTCCCGGGACCAAAGGAGGTGCCAGGATAGGGGTAGGTAACATAGAAACATAGAAAATAGGTGCAGGAGTAGGGCCATTCGGCCCTTCGAGGCCTGCACAGCTCCATCAATATGATCATGGCTGATCATCCAAGTCAGTATCCTGTACCTGCCTCTCTCTCCATACCCCCTGATCCCTTTAGCCACAAGGGCCACATCTAACTCCCTCCTTAAATATAGCCAATGAACTGGCCTCACTACCTTCTGTGGCAGAGAATTCCATAGATTCACCACTCTCTGTGTGAAAAATGCTTTCCCTCATCTCGGTCCTAAAAGATTTCACTCCATTATCCTTTAAACTGTGACCCCTTGTTCTGGACTTCCCCAACATCAGGAACAATCTTCCTGCACTCTAGCCTGTCCAACACCCCTTAAGAATCTTGTAAGTTTCTATAAGAGATCCCCCCATCAGGAGAGGCATGGCAAGGGTGGATAGCCCAGAGTAGGATGTCTAAACTCGAGGGCACAGTTTAAAAGTGAGACTGAGGAGGTTTAACAGGAACTGACATTGAAGAGGCATGTGTGCAAGCACTGGAATGAGCAAGAAATAGACATATGGAGATCTATTCAGGCAGGTGGGATTAGCAGAGAGATAGGCACTGATGGCTAGCATTGACGTAGTGGTCTGAAAGGGCCTCCTATGCTGTAGCACCTCAACGATTCTAGTTCTTAGTTTGTAGGGACTTGGCCTTTGTTTAATTTTTGCACTATATATTTTATTTATTTAATTGTTTTAAATGTGTTTATTATACTATCTTCGTACTGTGTTTACAGACCTATTGTGCTGCTGCATGTAAGAATGTCATTGTTGCGTGTTGGTACATAGGACAATGAAACGTTCTTGCCTCTTGTGCCACAGACCAGCCGGGCGGGATGTGTTTAATGGTGGGGGCAGGCTGGAGGGGGCCTGGAGGTCCAATCCCACCGCTGTTGCATCTTGTTCTTTCCGCACCAGGGAGGAAGCAACAGCATTTCGTATGCTGACGACACTCAAGGCTGGTGATCACAGTTTTCTTACCTTTGAGCTAAACTGAAGCAATTCACCAGTCTCAAGTCCTGCGCGATAACAAATTCTCCAAGTGGTCCACTCAAACTGCGCTTGTTATTTTAGAATCATTCACTGACACCTTCATGTACGGTTCATTATTAGCTAAAGATCAAGAGAACAGTATCAAGAAAATAAAAGTTCTGAATCAAGTTATCACGGCAGAGCTTTGCATCTGCAGAGCAGTTTCAGCAGAACACGCCACAGCCAGAATAATCAATGTTCACACAATCCCCAGAGCAAGCTCACACAAACAGTCACATAAGTATTGATAGCTCATACGTTCTAGGAGCAGAATTAGGCCTATTTGGCCCAATCAAGGTCTACCCCGTGATCTATCTCTCCTTCTCAACCCCATTCTCCTGCCCTCTAGTTTTACAATCCTCTACCCTGGTCGCACTTGCCTGCATTTGCCCAACAGCCATCTAAACCCTTCCCATCCATATATCTGCCCAAATATCTTTCAAATTCGATATTTAGTTCACGTCTACTCCACCATTCAATCATGGCCTGATCTATCTTTCCCTCTCAACCTCCTGCCTTCTCCCATAACCCCTGACACCTGTACTAATCAAGAATCTATCCATTGACTCGGCCTCTCCACAGTCGTCTGTGGCAATGAGTTCCAGATTCACCACCCTCTGACTAAAGAAATTCCTTCTCATCTCCTTTCTAAAGGTACCTCCTTTATTCTAAGGCTATGGCCTCTGGTCCTAGACTCTCGCACTAGTGGAAACATCCTCTCGCACATTCACTATGATACTGAACACCATTTTTTTTTACACAGATTAAAATTAATTTATTGTTATTAAATGATGTCCTTCTGGCCTTTTATTTTACTCAGACCATAAATCAAATCGGTTTATGGTATCTGAAAGAGAGCCAGCTTCTGTCAATACCTGGAAGCAAGCACAATGTGTAGGAAAGGAACGGCAGATGCTGGTAAACCGAAGATAGACACAAAATGCTGAGTAACTCAGCAGGACAGGCAGGACCTCTGAAGACAAGGAATGAGTGACGTTTCGGGTTGAGACCCTTCAGACTCAGTCTGAAATTTGAGTATAGGAGTAAAAAGGTCCTTCTGCAGTTGTACAGGGCCCTGGTGAGACCACACCTGGAGTATTGTGCGCAGTTTTGGTCTCCTAATTTGAGGAAGGATATCCTTGCTATTGAGGGAGTGCAGCGTATCAAGAGGTTAATGCCTGGGATTGGCGGACTGTCATATGAGGAAAGATTGGAAAGACTGGGCTTGTATTCACTGGAATTTAGAAGGGATGAGAGGGATTCTTATAGAAACATATAAATTATAAAAAGTACTGGACAAGCTAGATGCAGGAAAAATGGTCCCAATGTTGGGGGAGTCCAGAACCAGGGGTCACAGTCTAAGAATAAAGGGGAGGCCATTTAAAATTGAGATGAGAAAAAAAACGTTCTCACCCGGAGAGTTGTGAATTTTGTGGAATTCTCTGCCACGAAGGCAGTGGAGGCCAACTCACTGGATGAATTTAAAAGAGAGTTAGATAGAGCTCTTGGGACTAGCGGAGTCAAGGGATATGGGGAGAAGGCAGGCACGGGGTTACTAAATTGTGGATGATCAGCCATGATCACAATAAATGACGCGTGCTGGCTCGAAGTGCCGAATGGCCTCCTCCCACACCTATTTTCTATGTTTTCCAGAGATGCTGAAGGGTCTCGAACCAAAACGTCACCCATTCCTTCTCTCCAGAGATGCTGCCTGTCCCGCTTACCTCCAGCATTTTGTGTCTATCTTTGAAGGAAGAATACACTCAGAAGGGAAGATATTTCTATCATTCCCGTTGGAATGCATCATTCTTACTGATTTGAGCAGGATCTCGGATGTCAAAAGAAGCTGACGTAACAACTGTAGCCCATTTGCTTGTCCGTTGTAAACATGACGATGTTGCCACTGAAGTCAAATCCACCCGTTCGCACGGCAGAGCTGGTTTTAAAAACCGCCATCTGCTTCCCTGATAATGAAAATAATCTAATGTGAATTAGGAACAACAGAGCACTACAAATACAATCACACAAGGGACAAAGAAACAAATGGACGGTAATATTATCACATCCCAATTTGTGTTTTGTACTCAGACCGAAAGAATTTATGAACATTACTTTAATACTAAACAATTCTGGAGGCTTACAACAATTATACAGGGACTGCTCGAGGTGCTGTTTAAGGAAGCTAGGGTCACCAGCTGAACATCAATGTCACCACTGCTTTACAACAAGAGGAAACTCTAACAACATCTCACCTGTTTCACAGTCCCAGAGTCTGCACGAGTTATCTGCAGAACCAGCTAACACATGCTTTGTATCCCCTGATTATTAGATTAAGGAGAATAAGAATAATCTAGAAGGAAATTGAAAGTCAGACAAACGCACACACACATTACACTCAGTGTCAGAACAAGCAAAATATGTCCAAGGAGCATTATATTTGTGGTTTCCTCAACAATGTTATCCGATTGTCATTAAAAGAGACGTACAAATCCACTAGACCTTCAGTTACAGTAAATTGTCTGATCCACTTCGGAGTAGATTCCCCTGCATCTACAAATATTACATTTGGCCATGGTTCTCGACCTTCATGTATAACATTTCAAGGTTCTATCTGTACTATGACTGTTCAAAACCTGAGAGATTAAGTGAGGTGAGAAAAAATAGAGTATTCATGGCAATCCAAGACACTTTATGAGATTCAAACTATGCTATCATGTTGGTGTAGACAGTACTCAGAACAATGGATTCCACAAACCGTGGGTCCCTGCATCAACTCCAAAGATGTACAGGTATGCAGCTAGGTAAATTGGCGTGGTAAATGTAAAAATTGTCCCTAGTGTGTGTGTGTGTGTGTGCAGGATAATGTTAATGTGCGGGGATCACTGGTCAGTGCAGACTCGGTGGGCACAAGGGCCTGTTTCCGCACTGTATCTCTAAACGAAACGAAAACTAAACTCAGAGGTTGCACAGTATTCAACACTCCATCTGTGCTATTACTGGGCAAAACACACACAGGGTGGAAGGTGTACTCTACTGATGTGGTGAAATTGAAAGAAAATGGACAATTCTCTCACCTGTGGTAGTACCTACTCTCCCTCTGACAAGAACCATTTAATTTTCAGTCTTACAACTTCGGTTCCCTCCAACACCCTAAGTTTGAACAGTATTCACACTGAAAATGATGAAATATATAAATGGCATCACACGATGGGCCAAATTGCCACCTGTAACCATGGATTTCACCGGATTTCAAATATTCAGACCATCCCAAAATATCCCATAGCCACTGAAGTATTATCTGTGCTGTATTTATCCAAGCACCGTGCTGGTCACAGCCACGACAAACCATAACCAAGGGCATCGCTGCTGTTAAGGATACAATCAACATTGACGCACCACACCGCTCCTGTGTGTCCAATGTAAGTGCCAAGCCTCTCTCCATTCAAAGAATACCAGGCATTCACAACCTGTGCAATAAGAGAAAACAAAGAAGCCATCATGGTCTGCTGATATTATCCCTTTGGCCTTATGCCCACATTTCTCCAGCACTGCAGCAAATTTGCCACCAAATTGCATATTAGAAACTTGCTAATCAATTGAGAGACCAGATAGTTCTCCTCGATCATTAAACAGTGCATTATGTTATAACAATACTAATAAATTCAGTTTTTAAATCCTTGGATTAAAAGAATCAATTGTGCTGTCATAAATCTAAGAATCATGGGCAGCACAGCAGTAGAGTTGCTGCCTTACAGAGCCAGAGACCCAGCTTTGATCCTGACGGATGCTGTCTGTGTGGAGTTTGCACGTTCCCCCTGTGACTGTGTGGGTTTCCTCCCACATTCCAGACATGCAGGTTTGCAGGTTAATTGGCTTCTGTAAATTGCCCCTAGTGTATACGACATGGGACTAGCATATGGACGATAGTCGGTGTGCTCTCAGTGGGTCGAATAGCTTGTTTTCCATGCTGTATATCTAAAGTAAACTAAATATTTCTGAAAACACAATAGGCTGAATTAATTTTGCAAGAATGACGAAATGGGCAGCAATTGTTCACAATTATCACATATATATAATGACGTCTAAAGAAATGTCTCTACCCAAAACGTCACCTATCCATGTTCTCCACAGATGCTGCCTGACCCGCTGAGTTACTCTCAGCACTCCGTAAAACGTCACCTATCCATGTTCTCCACAGATGCTGCCTGACCCGCTGAGTTTACTCCCAGCACTCTGTGCTTTTTTTACATTAGAAATAGATCGTTAAACATTTTCATCATCATCAGCTGACAAAATTTCCCACTGATGATTTCATGGAGCTCAATATGAATTCCACTGAAGTTATCAATGGTGGTTACAAGTAACATGGGTCTCGTACTTACAGTATCTTTGGCACAGGAGAACAACCAGATCTCCTTCCCTGTTGTACGTAATCTGTGTGATTGATCTTTCATGACCCTGTAACAGGATGGGCCTCTGATACAGGAGAGAAAAAGAAAACTGGATCAATTCAACAGTTGATAAAATAATCATTTAATATAAACACATATCATGTACAATGTGGTGAGGCTTGTTAAGAACCAGCAAAGC
>CM075999.1:4027042-4047733 GCA_038087875.1 Malacoraja senta | reverse complement strand
CCCAACTCGCCCACACCAGGCAACATGTCCCATCTACACTAGTCCCACCTGCCCCTCGTTTGGTCCATATCACTCCAAACCTGTCCCATCCATGTACCTGTCTAACTGTTTCTTAAACGTTGTGATAGTCCCAGCCTCAACTACCTCCTCCGGCAGCTCGTTCCATACACCCACCACCTCTGTGTGAAAAGGTTACCCCTCAGATTCCTATTAAATCTTTTCCCCTTCACCTTGAACCTATGTCCTCTGGTCCTCGATTCTCCTACTCTGGGCAAGAGATTCTGTGCGTCTACCCGATCTATTCTTCTCATGATTTTGTAGAAACCCCTCATCGTCTGCGCTCCAAGGAATAAAGTCCTCGCTGCCCACCCTCTCCCTTTACCTCAGGCCCTCGAGTCCTAGCAACATCTTGTAATCTTCTCTGCACTTTTTCAATCATAATGGTATCTTTCCTGCAGCAGGGTGACAAAAAGTGAACACAATGCTCCAAATGTGCCTCATCAACATCTTGTACAACCGTAAACATAATGTCCAACTTCTATCCTCAATACCCACCCTGACTGATCAAGGCCAGCGTGCAATCATTGCACTTTTGTAGAGGATACAGGATGGGAGAACTGGAAGTGTGCACACACAGAACTCTTTCAAAGTGACAGGATAGGTAGAGAAGCCTGTTCAAAAGACATGTCATGACTTTGTAAACATCTAGAAAAGTTTAAAGACTTTGTATTTTATAAACACTGGTCAGGTTGCAGCATGTTTATTTTAGGATTAGCATATGATGAGTGTTTGACAGCACTGGGCCTGTACTCACTGGAGTTTAGAAAGTTGAGGGGACCCTCATTGAAACTTACAGAATAATGAAAGGTATAGATAGATATAGTGGATAGTTAATAGTCTAAAATACAGTTCTTGAAAAGGCAATACAATTAGTTCTAAAGGTAATTTTCAAAAGGAAATTAGCTATATACCTGAAAAAGATAAATCTGCATTATGTGGAAAGAGCAGTGCACTGACTAATTAGAGGTGATAGCATCTCTGGAAAGAAGGAATGGGTGACATTTTGGGTCGAAACCCTTCTTTTGAGATGCTGCCTGTCCCGCTGAGTTACTTCAGCAGGAGTGTAAACCAACATCTGCAGTTCCTTGCTACTAATTAGAGTTAGGGGTGACTTTCTGAAAGCAGGCACAGCACAGTGGTGAGCTGTCATTTAAGATGTATCATCTGTGAAAGCAGTGTTGGTGTTATCAAATCTGATTTGGGATTTCCCACTGATCAAGTTCAAGTTCAAGTGAGTTTATTGTCATGTGTCCCTGATAGGACAATGAACTTCTTGCTTTGCTTCAGCACAACAGAACATAGTAGGCATTGACTGCAAGGCATTCTAGGCATTGACTACAAGTGCAAATAACAGTATTGGCTAATAAAGTTCAGTGTTATGTCCGAGCCAGGTTTAATAGCCTGATGGCTGTGGGGAAGTAGCTATTCCTGAACCTGGTCGTTGCAGTCTTCAGGCTCCTGTACCTTCTACCTGAAGTAGTAGGGAGATGAGTGTGTGGCCAGGATGGTGTGGGTCCTTGATACTGCCAGCCTTTTTGAGGCAGCGACTGCGATAGATCCCCTCGATGGAAGGGAGGTCAGAGCCGATGATGCACTGGGCAGTG
The DNA here is from genome assembly GCA_038087875.1 of Malacoraja senta. NCBI lineage: Eukaryota > Metazoa > Chordata > Chondrichthyes > Rajiformes > Rajidae > Malacoraja > Malacoraja senta. Next base: position 4,046,069 of record CM075999.1, on the reverse strand, counting down.
TTTACTACTTTTTGTAGTCTTTTCCTCTCCAGGGCGCTCAAGTTGCCGAACCAAGCCACGATGCAACCGGTCAGCATGCTCTCTACTGTGCACCTGTAGAAGTTAGAGAGAGTCCTCCTTGACAAACGACTCTCCGTAATCTTCTCAGGAAGTAGAGGCGCTGATGTGCTTTCTTAATAATGGCATCAGTGTTCTCGGACCAGGAAAGATCTTCAGAGATGTGCACGCCCAGGAATTTGAAGCTCTTGACCCTTTCAACCATCGACCCGTTGATATAAACGGGACTGTGGGTCCCCATCCTACTCCTTCCAAAGTCCACAATCAGTTCCTTGGTTTTGCTGGTGTGAGGCCCAGGTTATTGTGCTGGCACCATATGGACAGTTGCTCGATCTCTCTTCTATACTCTGACTCATCCCCATCAGTGATTCGTCCCACAACAGTGGTGTCGTCAGCAAACTTGATGATGAGTTCGCACTATGTCGGCTACGCAGTATAGTATGAGTATAGAGTGAGTACAGCAGGGGGCTGAGCACACAGCCTTGAGGTGCTCCCGTGCTGATTGTTATCGAGTCTGACACATTTCCACCAATACGAACAGACTGTGGTCTGTGAGTGAGGAAGTCGAGGATCCAATTGCAGAGGGATGCGCAGAGACCCAGTTCTGCGAGTTTGGTAACCAGCTTGGAGGGGATGATTGTATTAAATGCCGAGCTGTAATCGATGAATAACAGCCTGACATATGAGTTTTGTTGTCCAAGTTGTCCAGAGCGGAGTGGAGGGCCAGCGAGATCGCATCCATCGTTGATCTGTTGTGGCGGTAAGCGAACTGCAGTGGGTCCAGGTTTTGTCAAGGTAGGAGTTGATCTGCGTCATGATCAACCTCTCAAAGCACTTCATCACCACAGGCGTTAGTGCCACAGGTCGATAGTCATGAGGCACGTCACCTTACTCTTCTTGGGCACTGGTATAATTGATGCCCTTTTGAAGCAGGTGGGAACCTCAGACCTCAGAAGTGAGAGGTTGAAAATGATCATCAGACTGGTTTCTGATGAATCAGTCAGTGGGGTGCTACTGAGAACCTCTTGTGTTTTCTCTTTCAGTGGAAGCGTTCTGCCTCGTCCTGGTGTCACTGCTGTGGGGGGCAACTAACCCTTTCCTTAAAAAAGGCACAGAGGGCATCGAGAAGGTCCAGTCTGGAAACTGTGTTACTCAACTCTTGGCAGAGATAAGATTTTTAGTTCTTAATTACAAGGTAATTGAATTATGTTGAGACTGCATTAAATGAGTTATGTTTAAAAGGCTAGCAATGTCATGTGAGGAAATCACTACTTAAAAAAAAAAATATTTACCATCTTTATTTAAGTTGGAATATAAGATGTGTGTTGTTCTCTGGTGAAATTGTAAAGAATTAAGAATGTTTAATTGTCATATGTACCAGGAACAGAACAATGAAATTCTTACTAATTGCAGCTTAATAAGCACATCGATGCAATAATGCACAGATAAACATATAATAATAAATAATACAATAAATCAATAATCAGTTAAACTAGTTGACCAAACATTAATATTGCTAAATCAAAGTACATAATGCAACCAAAAGAAAGCCCATGGTAGATTGTTGATGTTGATGCAACACAGAATACTCTCCGATCCCTCAAATCTCTACCTTTGACAGCTTTGTGTCATGGGTTTAATTGTGTGTCCTGTCTGCCTCACCCTGCCTCCAGCTCACTAACTGTGGGCCACAACTCCAACTCCACACTTCTTGCTCCTTAGTCATGCTTCTACCTTCCTGACCAAGATCCTGACCACAATCTTTCACCCTATTTAGTCATCGAGTCATACAGTGATACAGTGTGGAACAGGCCATTTGACCCAACTTGCCCACATCGACCAACATGTCTCAGCTACACTAGTCTCACCTGTCTGTGTTTGGCCCATATCCCTCTAAACCTGTTCTACCCATGTACCAGTCTAAATGTGTCTTAAATATTAGGATTGAGCCGGCCTCAACTACCTCCTCCGGCAGCTTTTTTCCAGACATCCACCACGCTTTGTGTGAATAAGTTACCCCGCAGATTCCTATTAAATCTTTTCCCTTTCACATTAAACCCATATCCACTGCTCCTCGATTCTCAGCCTCTGGGCAAGAGGCTCTGTGCATCTACCCAATCTATTCCTCTCATGATTTTATTTTGTGATTTCATCAAGATTTCTTGTTTTCTCACACCCGTGACTCTTCCTTTCTACCCCAGGCGTGGTTTCTCAGCAGCATGCATCTGTGCAACACATTAGTGTTTAGAACTATTGCCTGCAGACTGTTGATCCACCATTTAGTACCCATGCCATAAAACTTTTCTCTACAGTCATGCTTAGAACTGTTTTCCAGTTAAGTGTTTAATGTTACATGTAATCAAGGGCTGCACACCAATAATTTCCATGTATATGATCACAGAATCAGAGCCTAGATGGGTAATTAACTTGAAAAGTATCTTGTAGTGAACAAATGTGTAGGAAGGAACTGCAGATACTTGTTTACACTGAAGATAAACATAAAATACTGGAGTAACTCAGTGGGATAGGCAGCTGAGTCGAAGGATAGAAGGAATGGGTGACGCTTTGGGTCGAGACCCTTCTTCTGAAGAAACATCACCATTTCTTCTCTCCAGAGATGCCTGTCCCACTGAATACTCCAGCATTTTGTGTCTATCTTAGTAAACAAGTATTGTATGACAGTAAATCTGTGGCTCTGATGGTGCTTTGGTGCATTGCACAGCACATGACACTGTACACCTTGTCCCATCCTCAGCAATATCAGTGGACATCCACTGTGCAAGGAATTGTCTCATGTAGGACAGGGCTTGAGCTGGATTCCAACTTGCTCCAAGAATAGTCTCAATCATTCAGTCCACTGACAAATGCCTGCATTAGTCTTTCTAGACAGAAGGACAACATGACTGGTGTTGGAAGGGAAGTTGCTGTTGCTTATTCTTGTCCACTTATGTTTTCCAGTATTTGATACCTTTCCTTCTCAACCAAAGTGGATCACTTCTCTTCTACTTCACCTTGGCATCGACAGGTCTGCGTGGTTACTTACCTGTGTGGTTATTACCTATATCAATGCTTTACAATACGTGTCAGGTGTTGTTCAACTGATCACTCTCACATCTCTGAATCTCTTCAGTTTCACGTCCCACTCCAGAGACTAAGGGGAGACAGTCAGAACCTTTTCCCCAGGGTGAAAATGTCAAAGACTAGAGGGCAGAGCTTTAAGGTGAAAGGGTTAAAGTTGAAAGCGATTTCCGTCAATGACTGTGGATGATGCTTCATTGCAAGAGGTTTCCCATTTGGGAAAAGCCTCCCTGAAGAGAACTGAGTTAGAGTGTTGAAATGAATTTTTAAAAATAATTTGTAAAGTTAAGATTCCGTATTCCAGTATTGGCATTGCAGGGATAAATGGATGATAACAAGGAAATTAAACATTTAATTTAATTTAATTTAATTTCATGTTTTCATTGCAAAGCATTTAATGTAACTTCTGTAAATGCTCTGTAATGATGAAGTAAATGTGCATACATACTCAGAGAGGTCATTATTCAATGGAAATCTCTGTCTCTGCAGATTTGTCCTTGGCTATCCTCTTGACAAATTCTCTCACATTTGTGTTCACTGCACTAACTGGAAAGTTACTTGGGGAAGATATTGGCGGTAAACGTAAGTACAATGTGTATTACACACTGTTTTAGACTTTAAAGATAGATTAGACTGTTGTATATAACCACACATCAGTGTTTATGCTCCACACAACCTCTTCACCTCTCTCTAACTCCACAAACCAATCCCCATCTCCTGTTTTGTGTTTACTATGCATCTGAACTTGTATGTTCTCATGTGATTCACATTCTAAATTAATGACTAAATTGGGTTCTTCTGAAATCTACATTGGACTTATCCTCAATATTTATCGAAGATAGACCCAAAATGCTGGAGTCACTCAGCGGAACAGGCAGCATCTCTGGAGAGAAGGAATGGGTCATCAACATTTCGGGCCTTTACCCTTTATCAGGCTGAAGAAGGATCCCAACCCGAAACGTCGAGACCCTTCTTCAGACTGATGTCAGGGGAGTGGGCGGGACAGAGATAGATTGTAGTCGGAGACAGTAAGACTGGTGGGAGAACTGGGAAGGGGAAGGGGGATGGAGAGCGAGGGAATACAAGAGCTATTTGAAGATAGAGAAGTCAATGTTCATACCGCTGGGGTGGTGTTCCTCCAATTTGCCCTGGGTCTCATTCTGACAATGGAGGAGGACCAGGACAGAAAGGTCAGATTGTGAATGGGAGGGGGAGTTAAAGTGCTGAGCAACCGGGAGATCAGGTACGTTAAGGTGGACTGAGCGGAGGTGTTTATGATCTCTCGTTCTGCTGCCTTGCCAATGGAAACATCCTTTCGTAATCTGAAACAACTCTCTTGTTATGTTTCTCCGACCCCTCATCGAGATAAAAGATTTGCAGTCTGATCAAGTCTTTCCTGATGGTTCTGATGCCTTCCCAGTAAATCTATTTTGCACAGTTGCATCTATTTCTATATCTGATTGGCAATATGGGGATGGAATGCTTGCAGCACTCTCTCTAACTGTGGTCTTGCTAAGGTTCAACATACAACTTCTCCGACATACAACTTTTATCCCTCTTGATATTGAGTTGCTACATTTGATTTCTTGCATGCTGGGTCATGAGGGGCATGGACAAAGTGAATGCTCACTGTTTTGTTTACTAGGATAGAGGATTCTAAAACTAGAGAGCATAGAATTAAGGTGAGAGATGAGAGATTTAAGAGGGACCTCGGGGGCAGGTTTTTCACTTCGAGGGTTGTCTGTATCTGGAACGAGCTGCCTGAGAATGTTTTAGAAGTGGATACAATTCTGACTTTAAAACACATTTGGACACATATGTGGATAGAAGGGGGTTGGAGGTCTGTGGACCAAGTGCAGGAAAATGGGTCTAACCCAGAATGCCAGCTTGGCATGGACAAGATGGGCTGAAGGGACTGTTTTCGTGCTGTACAGCTCCGTGACTATCCATGACATGAATGCATTAATGGTACTGCTACCCACCTATTGTGTATTTGTTCTCAGTGATCAACACCGTGTTTTTGTTTCAGAGGCGATCGCAGGGATGTTGCTGACCCTCATCGGCATTACTCTGTGTGTTGCAAGCAATATCAGTGTGGAAACTTGATCAAAAGGAGCCCAATTTATCAAAACCATCAACTGAGGCTCTTCATTCCTTTGCTGAATTTGACCATCTCATAAAGTAAGGAAGAAACTGGAATGGCAAGCCAACAAAGACCTTACCTGGATTCAAGCAGTTGGATATGTACTGCAGTTGGTGTATTCACAACTTTATCAGGAATTTATACTGCACTAAATATTGCAATTATCTTCTATTTGCTGACACAAGGAACTGCAGATACTGGAATCTTGAATAAAATACAAAGTGCTGGAGTAACTCAGTGGGTCAGGTAGTATCTCTGACGAACATGGATAGGTGACGTTTCGGGTTGGGATCCTTCTTCAGTCTGAAAAAGGGTAAAGACCCGAAATGTTGATGATCCATGTTCTCCACAGATGCTACCTGACCCGCTGAGTTACTCCAGCACTCTGTGAAACATCACCTATCCATGTTCTCCACAGATGCTGCCTGACCCGCTGAGTTACTCCAGCACTTTGTGAAACGTCACCTATCCATGTTCTCCACAGATGCTGCCTGACCCGCTGAGTTACTCCAGCACTCTGTGAAACATCACCTATCCATGTTCTCCACAGATGCTGCCTGACCCGCTGAGTTACTCCAGCACTTTGTGAAACGTCACCTATCCATGTTCTCCACAGATGCTGCCTGACCCGCTGAGTTACTCCAGCACTTTGTGCTTTATCTTCAATTTGCTGTTGATTTAGAGGGCCATAATTTTCAATTCTTGCTTGTTGCTATTTGAGAAGCTGAAGTTTCAGATTTAAGTCTGTGCTGAAAGATCTGCAGTGAACAGAGGGCGTTCCCTGGACATGGCGTAACATAAAAATAACCGTGAAGGGAAGTGAAAAGCTTTGTAATATTAAACACCAAGAAACAGAAAGCAATGTGCAGCAGATGGTAAATGTGTAGTGCTGCGAGAGTAATATTGTCAGACACCATCAGAGCACTACGTTGTGACATCTCCATACTTCAAACATAACGTCAGTCATGCGTTTGACCAATCTGTGGTATGGTGTTGCTGCCACTAGGTGGTATTAATGTCTGTAACCTGTTGCAATAACAGTGCCTTCACACTCCATAAATCTGTCGACACAACACCAAGTTAAAATTTTGGAGGGATTTCTCAGAGCATTCTCTTTATGGTCAGTGTGGGTGTTATTAATTAGGAGTTTGTTTCCTCCCCACAGTTCTAAGATATGGGAAGTAATTTCCTGTTGCATTAAAGTAAAGAGCATCTCTCGGGTCTGAAGGACAAATTGGACTGGGTGCAAACAATGAACCCACAAAACAACTGAACGGTCCTCCCGTAAGCTAGGGTGTAGTCCCGATCATCCAACCTACCACATTGAGAACGCTGCACTTTTTCTTTGTAGTTGTTACAATGCCGTAACACTATATCCCGCACTGATATTTTTCTCTATGCACTCCCTGTTGTACTTGTGTGTGGCTTAATTGTACTGGTGCATACTATGGCTAGATTTGACCGAAGGAACAAAGCTTTACACTATATCTCGACAGGTGATAATAAACCAATGCCATCACAATGGGAAGGAGCCATTGGGCATTCATGGTGAGTAATATTTATCATCTAGCCAGATACATTGTTTGACAAGAAGGTTTTTGTAATTAGTCCATTTTGTTTTTCTTCAGCCTCTAGTGACGTGATTTTTTCTGATCTATGAGAATCCAGTGTTTAAATGACAGCATTTTCTTCTTGTAAATAGTACGATGCTTGAAGATTGCTGAGCAATAGATTGAGTTGGATATTGGATAGTAATTTCTCCTCTCAAGAACAAGTTGACTAAGTAGCAGAGTGTGAACAGACAGTGTGGGAGACCGGAACGCATGCCAGAAATGTAAGCATCCATTTATCGCAGGCTAGTACCAGCATTAAACCATGGTACACATGCATAAATAAGTGGTTTAATCCATTATTAACATTTATAGCCTTGCTCATGTAGTAACTGCTGCTATTGCAGTTGGTCTGGAAATTCAGCCACATCTCTCTTTAGCCGGTGTTGTTCTGGAACTGAGTGACGGAGGGGAATGTATCGAAGCTGCCGTGCAATCCATGTGACTTTTGCACTGATTAAAATATTAACATCAGGGTGGTCTGTCCATAACGTCGGAACAATCAAGTGTGTTCGAATGTAGAACGTCACATGGAATATATTCACCACACCTTTCTGCACAACACATTAGGACAAGATATTTGGATCATGCTGACAGCAAATTTGTTTTAAATATTTGATGTGCAATTTTATGCTGACATTTGAAATGCCCGATTTACAAATATTCTACCATTTTTCCTCCCAAAATAGTTAATTCCTTATTAAAGGTGCCATAGATTCCCAATTTGGAAAAGGAGTGCTGAGTCTTGTGGTTCCTACAACTCTCCGAGAGGCTTGGTTGATTCCACGCTTGCTCCACTGCCCTTGGTCGGGTTGTCCGGTGCTTCGCAGATGGGAAACTGGAACTGGAACCAAACAAGTTCATTCCAAAGATAGACACAAAAAGCTGGAGTCACTCAGCACGACAGGCAACATCTCTAGAGAGAAGGAATGGGTGACGTTTCGGGACGAGACCCTTCTTCAGACAGGTTAGGGATAAGGGAAACGAGAGATATAGACGATGATGTGGAGAGATAATTCCAAAGCTTATCCACGTTCCATACTCTACTACAGCAGCGACATACAGCAGCATCAAAGTGTAAGATGGGGACCTTTATCCAATGTGATTGTGGATGATCAGCCATGATCACATTGAATGGCGGTGCTGGCTTGAAGGGCCATATGGCCTACTCCTGCACCTATTGTCTATTGTCTATCCCAAGCAGGCTTCCACAATAGCATTGAATCCACTTTGGTGATGTAAGTTAAGACATAAGTTGGCAAGGAGTCAGAGAGTGGTACAGCGTGGAAACGTCTTTCGACCCAACTTGCCCACACCGACCAACATGCCCATCTACACTAGTCCCACCTGCCCACACCGACCAACAATGCCACATCTACACTAGCCCCACCTGCCTTGGTGTAAGTGCATCACAGCTGAAAGCTTTAAAGATCTAATCAAGAGGAAATATTTGCACTTTCCAAAGACCAGGCTGGGACTTTATTCCTTGGAGGACAGGAGGTTGAGGGGTGATCTTATAGAGGTGTATAGAACCATGAGGGGAATAAATAGGGCAAATGCATTCAATCTTTTTCCCAGTGTATGTGAATCCCAGGCTGCAAAACTTTTTACACAGAGTAGTGGGAATGTGGAATGCGACACGTACAATAAAGATTTAAAAGCCATTTGGACAGGTACAAGGATAGCAAAGGTTTAGGGGGATATGGGCCAAACGTAGGGATATAGGACTAGCTCAGGTGGGGCATGTTGGTCAGCATGGACAAGTTGGGCCTGGTTCTGCGCTGTATCTATCTGAGTCAAGAGATAGTACCAAGTTATCACCTTAAGCAGTAAGCACAAGCCACTGACACCTTAGGTGGGATCAGCTAATGCGTCAGCTCTCAAATATCTCAACTAGCTGAGCCATGTCAGATGTTTCTTTCAGAGTGAATGATGGTTCCTCAGTGGCAGGCAAGGTTTTTATTTAATTCAAAGAATGAGAGTTAATGTACAAGTGCAACTTCTTTCATTACAGTCTGATCGAGTTAATGAAGGAGGCAGGGCTAATAAATGGAAATGGGCCAAGCACCGTAATGGAGAACAAATTCTTTGGTTCAAATCTATCGTTATAGATTTTGTGGATCAATGAAACACAGTATCAATAAGTCTGGTCTCAGTAAATAATAATGATCAAAGGTCAAAGTACTTGGTGCCCTGTGACATCACAGAAATCTAGTTAAGAATCTGTTACTAAGGTGATCACGGGGAATCAATTGTACCTGTCAATTTAGAATCTTTATGACACGCCCTGGCTTGGAACATTTCCCACTGCTACACCGTCTGTCTTCAAATCTCTCGGGAGTAATCCAGCTCTGATAAGTTACTTATTTTTTCACTTAATAATTTAGCATTTACATTGTGCACCAGGTAAGTTTAATTAAAACAAAAGAGTTGAAACTAAATCAGAAACTTCTCTGCCCAGGGAGCTTGCTGCAGCTGCGATTGTTGAGTCAATGAGCATCGATGCTGTCGGCAGGGCGAGTGGGAAAGGAATGGGGTTAGACCGACAAAATGTACTGGAGGAACTCAGCGGGTCAGGCAGCATCTGTGGAGTGTATAGACCTGCTCAGCGGGTCAGGCAGCATCTGTGGAGGGTATAGACCGGCTCAGCGGGTCAGGCAGCATCTGTGGAGGGTATGGAGTGGTGGACGTTTTGGGAAGCTGGTGTAGGGCGTACACACCAGTGTGGGCACATTGTGCTTGATGGACTGCTTCTGTGCTGTGTGCTTCATGCACTATATGGAGCCCCTTGTCAATATTCCAGCTGTGAACAGTTCCAGTTTGCACCTGCTGTGTTTGATTATGACACAAAGTATGATGTTACATAAGTTCTAGAAGCATACGTAGGTCATTTGGCCCTTCAAGTCTACTCCACCATTCAATCATGGCTGATCTATCCACACAGCGGACTAGGTGGTTATTGTAATTGGATCAACTGATTGAGCAAGTAAAGGCAAGGCACTGCAAATGCTGGTTTACACCAAAGAATACAAAGTGCTGGAGAAACTCAGTGGGTCAGGCAGCATCTCTGGAGAAAAGGAATAGGTGATGTTTTGGGGAATGGTTCCATAAGGTCATAAGTGATAGGAGCAAAATTAGGCCATTCGGCCCATCAAGGCACCTCCATTCAATCATGGCTGATCTATCTCTCCCTCCTAACCCCATTCTCCTGCCTTTTCCCCATAACCCCTGACACCCGTACTAATCAAGAATCTATGTCTGCTTTATAGCAACATCAACCGACTCCAACTGGTCCAGAATGCAGCCGCCCGACTCATCACCCACACGAAATCCTGGCACCACATCACCCCAGTTCTCAAAGAACTTCACTGGCTTCCCATTTCCCACCGGATCATCTACAAAATCCTGGTCCTCACCTACAAAGCCCTCAACCACTTGGCCCCCCCTTATCTCACTGACCTCCTCTCCCCCTACCAACCCTCACGGTCCCTCAGATCCACATCAGCCGGTCTCCTCTCCATTCCGAAATCCAACCTCTGCACTTTTGGAAACAGAGCCTTCTCCAGAGCAGCTCCCAGGCTCTGGAACTCCCTCCCACAATTGATTCGAAATTCTGAGTCCCTCACCATCCTCCAGTCCCGCCTCAAGACCCATCTCTTCACCTCTGCATACCCTTAGTCCAATGTCCCCCTCCCCTTTGCATCTCTGTCTTACTGCTCTATTTTGTTTTGTTCTTGACTCTCCATGTAAAGCGACTTTGAGTCCTTGAAAAGCGCTATATAAATAAAATGTATTATTATTATTATTATAAATATTCATTGACTTGACTTCCGCAGCCGTCTGCGTTTCGGGTTGAAGAAGGGTCCCGAGCCGAAACATCACCTCTCCATGTTCTCGAGATGCTGCGTAACTCACCGAGTTTCCAGCACTTCATGTCCTAGTTGGGCTGGTACGTATTTTCTTGTGTGTGAGAGGAGGGTTACTCCTTTGAGTGTGAGTGGAAATTGAGGTAATTAGTGTTCACATTCTCCTGTAAGTTGCATCGCACGATTTTGTTGATGAGATTTTAATAATTAATTAGCATCGGCTGAATTGAAGAGGTTTACCCCTGGATACAACAGGATGTAGATGCAGCGGTTGGTGTTGCACACACCCTCTGCTGTCTCATCCCTTACAGTCAGTGATCTGTAAATGCATATGTCTCTCTCACTACACTGTCACATCCACTGCACAGGCCACGAGGTAAATAGCAAGGGGTGGGGATATTCACAGGTCCCCCCCCTTACCATAAACCAACTATCACCAGGACAATTACTGCTGAATTTATGGAAGGGTGGTATTATGTTCTTGATCCATCTTCTACTCCCCTCCTCGCCTGGTAGATGCTCTTGAGGTCATCAGCTGTGTGTCTCTGATGAGTGATGGCAGACACACAGAAGGACTATTGATGTCGTGATGAGATACTCCAGTTAATTACTGCAATATAAACGTAAATACATCTTGTTAAATGTGTGTGGTGCAGATCATCATTGATGTCACATAGTGTGTGAAAAAAGCTCGTAAATTACTGTATATAAAGAATAGTGGATAATTGGTGAGTAATACACACGATTTACAACGTATTCAAAAGGAACAAGACTTTATTTTAAGAATTAGGGCGGCACGGTGGCGTGGCGGTAGAGCTGCTGCCTCACAACGCCAAAGACCCGGGTTCGATCCTGACTACGGGTGCTGTCTGTACGGAGTTTGTACGTTCTCCCTGTGACCTGCCTGGGTTATCCAAGATCTTCGGTTTTCTCCCACACTCCAAAGACGTCCAGGTTTGTAGGTTAATTGGCTTGGTATAAATGAAAGATTGTCCCAAGTGTGTGTAGGATAGTGTTAGTGTGCGGGGATCGCTGGTCAGTGCGGACTCAGTGGGCTGATAGGCATGTTTCCGCACTGTATCTCTAAACTAAACTAACAAGACCTAATATTTTACTCATAGATGTGGTTACAGCTGCAGAACATTATCGAAAGAAATATATTTCTTGTCTACAGATTATTGAAGAGCATGTGTGAGGTTTCTCTCAGCCCTAGGCCCGCACTTGAGGCAGAGATTGAAGCTCTTCCCAAAGATCATGCCGCACCTTCAGTCCGCACAAAAGTGAGGAAAACCATGGAGCAGAACAAAAAGTACACGCGCGAGGCAAGTGATCCCGAAACCGCCCGATGCTGTTATAGTCGTAGAGTTATAAAGGCCCTTCAGCCCACCCTGTCATGTTCAAGTCTAGTCCACCCTGAAATCATGGCTGATCTATCACATGCTTCTACTCTTGAATTTAATTTTAAACTTAAGGAAATCATTCTGAATCTGGATTAAACCAGCACATTCAGGCAGTGTTTTCAACTGTAACCTTTTAGAGAACAGCTTTTTAAGTATTTCTGAGACCTTGCCTTTTAGAATAGGGGTGGGGTGGTAGCCTTGGTGTCTTACGTTGTCAGAGACCCAGGTTTGATCCTGACCTCGGGTGCTGTCTGTGTGGAGTTTGCATGTGCTCCTTGTGATCTCGTGGGTTTCTCAGGGTGTTCCGGTTTCCTCCCACACTCCAAAGACATACGGGTTTGTAGGTTAATTGGCTTCTGCAGATTGTACATTGTCCCTAGTTTGTAGGATCGTGTTAGTGTACGGGGTGATCGCTGAATGGCGTGGACTTGTTGGGCCCAAGGGCCTGTTTCCATGCCGTATCTCAAAAATAAAGTCGAAAGTAAAGAAAATACAGGGACTGGTGGACACTGCCTGGTCTATCACAGATACTGACCCCCCCACCACACACTGCCCGGTCCATCACAGGTACTGACCTGCCCACCATTGAAGGGATCTACAGGCGCTGCTTCAAAAATGCAGCCAGCATCATCAGAGACCCACACCACATTGGCCACGCTCTTATCTCGCTGCTACCACCGGGAAGAAGGTACATGAGCCTGAAAACTGTGACCTCCAGGTTCAAGAACAGCTTCTTCCCAACAACATGAGGCTCTTGAACGCTGCACAACACTAACCTCAGCCCTAATCCAGAAACAATCTGCCATGGACTTTGTAGAACACTACATACTTTGCTTTGCACTACTATGGTGTGGCTACCTGGTATTAGTAATCATTTATTGTAGTATTGATTATTGTATACTTATTTATGTGTTATTACATTAATGTGCCTGCAAAGCTGCAGCAAGTAAGAATGCCAGCATCATAATCAAGGACGAGTCGCACCCTGGTCAATCCCTCTTCTCCCCTCTCCCATCAGGCAAAAGGTTCTTCTTCTTGTCGAGTCCACATACAAGATTAGAAGTTGTTCAGCCAGAGCTGAACACACTTCTCGGCATCTGCATACAATGGTGTCTGTCTTGTCGCTTCTTTGGTGAAAACAGGGCCGTGACGTGAACGCTCTTTCCTTGACCCCAGGCAAAAGTGTGTAAACGCACACTTCCAGATTCAGGGACAGTTTTCTTCCCAGCTGGTATCAGGCAATTGAACCATCCAACCACAACCAGAGAGCAGTGCTGAACTACTATCTACCTCTTTGGTGACCCTCGGTCTATCCTTGATCGGACTTTGCTGGCTTTACCTTGCACTAAACGTTATTCCCTTATCAGGTATCTATACACTGTAAATGGTTCAATTGAAATCATGTATTGTCTTTCTGCTGATTGGATAGCATGCAACAAAAGCTTTTCATATTTTACGTGACAATAAACTAAACTAACTAATGTCATAGTGAAGATAGTGAATGGGGAAGGTTGTGAAAGATTGCAGCAGGATCTGGATCGATTGGCCAGGTGGGTGGAGGAATGGTTGATGGAATTTAATACAGAGAAGTGTGAGGTGTTACATATTGGGATGTGGAACAAGGGCAGGACCTGCACAGTGAATGGTAGGCCTCTGGGTAGTGTTATAGAGCAGAGGGATCTCGGAGTGCAGGTGCATGGTTCCTTGAAGGTCGAGTCGCAGGTAGATAAAGTGGTCAAAAAGGCTTTTGGCACTTTGGCTTTCATCAGTCAGAGTATTGAGTATAGAAGTTGGGAGGTCATGTTGCAGTTGTATAAGACATTGGTGAGGCCACATTTAGATTATTGTGTTCAGTTCTGGGCATCATGTTATAGGAAAGATATTGTCAAGCTTGAAAGGGTTCAGAAAAGATTTTTCGAGGATGTTGCCAGGACCAGTGGGTGTGAGCTATAGGGAGAGGTTAAGTAGGCTGGGTCTCTATTCCATGGAGCATAGGAGGATGAGGGGAGATCTTATAGAGGTATTTAAAATCATGAGAGGAATAGATCGGGTAGATGCACAGTCTTTTACCCAGAGTAGGGGAAGCGAGGACCAGAGGACATGGGTTCAAGGAGAAGGGGAAAAGATTTAATAGGAATCTGAGGGGTAACTTTTTCACACAGAGGGTGGTGGGTGTATGGAACAAGCTGCCAGAGGAGGTAGTTGAGGCTGGGACTATCCCATCGTTTATCAATCAATCAACCTTTATTGTCATCTTGCAAGCAACAGTTGTACAGTGCAAAATGAAAAGACGTTTCCCAGGGAATACCGGTGCATCGCACATGAAATTTAAAACATTTCACACATAATAACACTAAAAACAATCCAGTCCCTAATGGAACAGTATAAATAGTTAAAAAGTAGGTAAAACAACAACGTTAAAATACAGTAAAACCAATCATAAACATGTCCGGGGCAGCTGATTTGATTGGCCAGTGCCAGTTATTAAAGTGTCCGTGCCAAGCCGCAGAATCAGGTGACTGTGAGTACAGAGTGGCTGTTTAGCAGCCTCACAGCATATGGCAGGAAGCTGTTTAGCAGTCTTATAGTCCGGGCTTTGATGCTGCGATATCTCTTGCCTGATGGCAGGAGATCCAGGTGTATGTGGAGGGGGTGCAGTTTGTCCTTAGCAATTCTCTGAGCTTTTTTCAGACAGCGGCTCTGGAACAGTTCTTGTACCGAGGGTAGGGAGACGCCAATGATCCTCTCTGCACCCCTCACTACCCTCTGCAGAGCCTTCCTGTCCGAGCAGTTGCAGGTGGAGTACCACGTATTTATGCAGTACGTGAGTACAGACTCCACCGTACCCCTGTAGAAAGTCCTGAGGATGTTGGTGGGGAGTGAGGCCTGTTTTAGTTTCCTCAGGAAGTGCAGTCGCTGATGGGCCCGTTTGACGGTCCCAGTGGTGTTCCTGGACCAGGTGAGGCTGTCTGTAATTTGCACACCGAGGAACTTTATGCTCTCCACTCTCTCCACTGTGGCGCCACTGATGTTGAGGGGTGTATGCTTTGGCTGCGCCCTCCTGAAGTCGACAACCATCTCCTTTGTTTTGTCGACATTTAATTCTAGATTATTTTTGCCGCACCAGTCCACTAGTTGTTTTACTTCCTCCCTGTACATTGATTCGTCATCTCCGCTGATGAGTCCCACCACTGTTGTGTCATCCGCGAATTTTATGATATTATTGTCCCTGAATCTGGCAGCACAGTCATGTGTGAGCAATGTGAACAACAGCGGGCTGAGCACACAGCCTTGAGGGGAGCCGGTGCTCAGCGTGATCGAGCCTGAAGTGTTCTTGCCAACACGGACTGACTGCGGTCTCTCTGTCAGAAAGTCCAAGATCCAGTGACACAGGGTGGTGTTGAGGCCCAACAGTTGGACAGGTACATGAATAGGACAGGCTTGGAGGGTTATGAACCAAGTGCAGGCAAGTGTGACTAGGGTAGCTGGGACATTGTTGGCCGGTGTGGGCGAGTTGGGCCGAAGGGCCTGACCCCACACTGTATCACTCTGTGACTCTGTGCTGCACCTGATGCCTGTGACCTGCTGGGCTCGTCACCTTGCTACCAGCCTGGATATCATTACAAGGTGTCAAACTACACTAACACTTTATTCTTGTTTTTTCTTCCTGCAGAAATGCATTGAATGCAGCAGCTGCAAAGGGAGCAACCAACATCTGAAGAGAAACTACCAGGGAAGTAGTGAGCAAACTCCAGCATTCAAATCCTGCAGGTATTTCATTACATATTTTTGATCTAAAAAGAGTTATATCTGTCTAGTCCAGCACCAGCCCAACGGTGTGAACATTGAATTCTTTATGTCACCTCTACAAAGCACACCCCTTCCTTCATAACCCCTCCACTCCCACTTCCCTCTCCTGAGCCCTGGCTGACCTTGCACCTCTCCCCCCCTCCCCCCCCCCCCCCCCACTTCTCCTTTCCACTTACATTCCTGAATAGTTGGTAGACAGGGCAGGTGGCGGAGGTATGCGTCGGGGAGCACTTCGGGTCCAGTGATCACAATACCATTAGTTTCAATATAATTATGGAGAGGGTCAGAACTGGACCTAGGTTTGAGATTTTTGTTTGGAGAAAGGCTAACTTTGAGGAGATGCGAAAGGATTTAAAAGGAGTGAATTGGGACATGTTGTTTTATGGGAAGGATGTAGAAGAAAAATGGAGGACATTTAAGGGTGAAATTTTAAGAGTACAGAATCTTTATGTCCCTGTTCGGTTGAAAGGAAATAGTAAAAAATGGAAAGAGCCATGGTTTTCAAGGGAAATTGGACACGGTTCGGAAAAAGAGAGAGATCTACAATAATTATAGGCAGCATGGAGTAAATGAGGTGCTTGAGGAGTATAAAGAATGTAAAAAGAATATTAAGAAAGAAATTAGAAAAGCTAAAAGAAGATATGAGGTTGCTTTGGCAAGTAAGGTGAAAGTAAATCCAAAGGGTTTCTGCAGCTATATTAATAGCAAAAGGATAACAAGGAATAAAATTGGTCCATTAGAGAGTCAGAGTGGACAGTTATCTGCAGAGCCAAAAGAGATGGGGGAGATATTGAACAATTTATTTTCTTCGGTATTCACGAAGGAGAAGGATATGGAATTATGTGAGGTAAGGGAAACAAGCAGCGTAGCAATGGAAACTGTGAGATTCAAAGAAGAGGAGGTGCGGACACTTTTGAAAAATATGAAAACGGATAAGTCTCCAGGTCCTGACAGGATATTCCCTAGGACATTGAGGGAAGTTAGTGTAGAAATAGCAGGGGCTATGACAGAAATATTTCAAATGTCATTAGAAACGGGTATAGTGCCGGAGGATTGGCATACTGCACATGTTGTTCCGTTGTTTAAAAAGGGTTCGAAGAGTAAACCTAGCAATTATAGACCTGTTAGTTTGACGTCAGTGGTGGGCAAATTAATGGAAAGGATACTTAAAGATAATATATATAAGCATCTGGATAAGCAGGGTCTGATTAGGAACAGTCAACATAGATTTGTGCCTGGAAGGTCATGCTTGACTAATCTTCTTGAATTTTTCGAAGAGGTTACTAGGGAAATTGATGAGGGTAAAGCAGTGGATGTTGTCTATATGGACTTCAGTAAGGCCTTTGACAAGGTTCCTCATGGAAGGTTGGTTAAGAAGATTCAATTGTTGGGTATTAATGGTGGAGTAGCAAGATTGATTCAACAGTGGCTGAATGGGAGATGACAGAGAGTAATGGTGGATGGCTGTTTGTCAGGTTGGAGGCCGGTGACTAGTGGGGTGCCTCAGGGGTCTGTGTTGGGTCCACTGTTGTTTGTCATGTACATCAATGATCTGGATGATGGTGTGGAAAATTGGATTAGTAAGTATGCAGATGATACTAAGATAGGTGGTGTTGTGGATAATGAAGTAGATTTTCAAAGTCTACAGAGAGATTTAGGCCATTTGGAAGAGTGGGCTGAAAGATGGCAGATGGAGTTTAATGCTGACAAATGTGAGGTGCTACATCTCGGCAGGACAAATCAAAATAGGACGTACATGGTAAATGGTAGCGAATTGAGGAATGCAGTTGAACAGAGGGATCTAGGAATAACTGTGCATAGTTCCCTGAAGGTGGAATCTCATGTAGATAGGGTGGTAAAGAAAGCTTTTGGTGTGCTGGCCTTTATAAATCAGAGCATTGAATATAGAAGTTGGGATGTAATGTTAAAATTGTACAAGGCATTGGTGAGGCCAATTCTGGAGTATGGAGTACAATTTTGGTCGCCTAATTATAGGAAGGATGTCAACAAAATAGAGAGAGTACAGAGGAGATTTACTAGAATGTTGCCTGGGTTTCAGCAACTAAGTTACAGAGAAAGGTTGAACAAGTTAGGTCTTTATTCTTTGGAGCGCAGAAGGTTAAGAGGGGACTTGATAGAGGTCTTTAAAATTATGAGCGGGTTAGACAGAGTGGACGTGGATAAGCTTTTCCCATTGAGAGTAGGGAAGATTCAAACAAGGGGACATGACTTGAGAATTAAGGGACAGAAGTTTAGGGGGAACATTAGGGGGAACTTCTTTACTCAGAGAGTGGTAGCTGTGTGGAATGAGCTTCCAGTGGAAGTGGTGGAGGCAGGTTCGATGTTATCCTTTAAAAATAGATTGGATGGGTATATGGACGGGAAAGGAATGGAGGGTTATGGTCTGAGTGCAGGTAGATGGGACTAGGGGGAAGTATTTATTTTTAATTTTTTTTTTTTTAAATGTTCGGCACGGACTTGAAGGGCCGAGATGGCCTGTTTCCGTGCTGTTATGGTTATATGGTTATATGGTAGACAAAAATGCTGGAGAAACTCAGCGGGTGAGGCAGCATCTATGGAGCGAAGGAAAAGGTGACGTTTCGGTTGGAAGAATGGCCTCGACCCGAAACGTCACCTATTCCTTCGCTCCATAAATGCTGCCTCACCTGCTGAGTTTCTCCAGCATTTATGTCTACCTTCGATTTTTCCAGCATCTGCAGTTCTTTCTTGAACATTTCAAGTTCAAGTTTAAGTGAGTTTATTGTCATGTGTCCCTGATAGGACAATGAAATTCTTGCTTTGCTTCAGCACAACAGAACATAGTAGGCATTGACTACAAAACAGATCAGTGTGTCCATATATCATTATATAAATATATACACACATGAATAAATAAACTGATAAAGTGCAAATATCAGATAATGGGCTATTAATGTTCATAGTATTGTCCGAGCCAAGTTTAATAGCCTGATGGCTGTGGGGAAGTAGCTATTCCTGAACCTGGTCATTGCAGTCTTCAGGCTCCTGTACCTTCTACCTGAAGGTAGCAGGGAGATGAGTGTG
>CM075999.1:3831414-4026842 GCA_038087875.1 Malacoraja senta | reverse complement strand
TTTACAGGACCTAATTTAAATAGTCGATAGCTAACAGATGACTATCTAGCAACATGCCGAAACAATGAAAAACATCTAAATAAATGGAGGCTGCAGTGTTATACCTTTAGCCGGGTGCATCAGATCATTTCCTTCATACAGTACAGATCTTTACATAGAACCTGATTAAACTAAGACACACAGAGACATCGCTAATGGATCTGTCAGTTGGTTTAAAGGTGTCGGATTTAGGAAAGGAAATCTAATGACCATCTGCTTTAGTCATGAAACATCATTAAATCTCACTGCCTTTCATTTCCAGCGGTACGTTTTGTACCGAAGATAGACAACAAAAAGCTGGAGTAACTCAGCGGGTCAGGCAGCATCCCTGGGGAGAAGGAATGGGTGACCATGTGCAGACTGGGCGATCGTTTCGCTGAACACCTCCGCTCAGTCAGCCTAGGCCCACGTGATCTCCCGGTTGCCAAACACTTTAACTCCCCCTCCCATTCCCACACTGACCTCTCTGTCCTGGGCCTCCTCCATTGTCAGAGTGAGGCCCAGCACAAATTGGAGGAACAGCCCCTCATATTTCGCTTGGGCAGCTTACAGCCCAACGGTATGAATATTGACTTCTCTAACTTCAAGTAACCTTGCATCCCCTCTCTCTCCATCCCTCACCCCCCCTCCCCCTAGTCATTGTACTAGTTTCATTGTCGTCCTGCTGAGTTTCACTGTCTGTATAACTTGTTTTTCATCTACCCCACAGCCACAATGGACCATTGTGGGCTCCACCTTTCCTTGGTCATTGTTGCTTTTTGCATCTCATTTATTCTATTTTCCGGCTATATCTCTCGTTCCCCTCTCCCCTGATTCTCAGACTGAAGAAGGGTCTCGACCAGAAACATCACCCATTCCTTCTCTCCACAGATGCTGTCAGAGGTACTCCAGCATTTGGTGTCTATCTTTGGTGTAAACCAGCATCTGCAGTTCCTTCCTACACAGTATGTTTTGTATACTGTTGAATAAATGAATAACACCTGACCTGCTGAGTTTACTCCAGCACTTTGTCTTTTATTTCACATAATGAAAATTATTTATAAGGATCACACAGTTAATTATTGTTGGTTCATTTGCAAAATTCTATAGTCCCAGTCACAATAATAAGTCAAATGATTAAGACATCACCGACAACTACAACATGCCTATAACAAGGTGTCATAGAGTCACACAGCACGGAAACAGGCCCAACGCCCAACTCACCCGTCCCGATAAGATGCCCCATCTAAGCTAGTCCCATATGTCCTATCCATGTACCTTTCCAACTGCTTTTTAAAATGTTGTTATTTAAAATGTTGTTATTATAAGAATTTATTATGTTTCCAAATCAAATAAGTTAAGGTCGGCACGGTGGCGCAGCGGTAGAGCTGCTGCCTCACAGCTCCAGAGACCTGGGTTCGATCCTGACTACGGGTGCGGTCTGTACGGAGTTTGTACGTTCTCCCTGTGACCACGTGGGCTTTTCTCCGGGTGCTCTGGTTCCTCCCACAACTCCAAAGACGTGCAGGTTTTGTAGGTTAATGGGCTTCTGTAAATTGCCCCTAGTATGCAGTACACAGAACTAGTGTATAGGTGATGGAAGGCAGGATGGAAGTAGTGGGCTTTGGGGCCTGTTTCTTTGTTGTATCCCTAAACGAAACATCTGTGCTCTCACACTGCAGACAGCTAGGGAATGCCTTGATTTTGTCAAGGAGCCATCGTCTGTGAAAACTGGGAAAATGTTCTAAATTATAGTTCATTTGTCAGCTGCACAAAGAAATACAATGCAGATCAAAGGTTAAATTAGAATGTTCGGGCAAGGACTGCAGCATGAACTCAATGTTCCAGAGAGATGCAAGTTGCAACAGGTTCTGGAGCCGTATTGTGGAGAGCTTGGGTGGAGCTTGGCTTGATTCATGGGCACTTGGTGTTCAAGGCATACAGTAGAGAAGTAGAGCCGTGATCAACTATTCTATCTGCTGAACCCACCTGCTGGCTTCATCGTTTAATGTTCTACCCTGACGAAGGGTTTCGACCCAAAATGTCACTTGTCACTACTCAGACTGGAGTAAAAGGGCCGAGCCTTTGTCCTTGGTGATCAATAAACCCAGGTGAGCACCTTGCTGCCCGCCTTGGTGCATGAATTAACACCTTCCCTGCAATATGGATACAACACTCCTAAAGTCCACACAAGAAATCTTTAGCAGAACAAAGGGCAGTGCCACCTGCCATGGCAGACTGTGGACCCATCACTGGTGGGGAGCCCCCCCCCCCCCGTCTACAGACCCCACAGTGAGTACTGATTCCCCCCCCCCTGCCCACTCAAACATCACCAGCCTCCTTTGTCAGTGACTGCCCCTGTCCAGGACACCCCACCCCCAAGAGCTCTGCCCCCCCCTTGCACCCCTCACCCCCTCCCCCCCACCGTGCTCTCCCCTCACCCCACACAGAGATGTCTGTAGAAGAACCACGGCAGCTGCAGACTGGGCAACGACAGCTCCGCCTCAACCTCTGAAAGGACGACAAACAACAAGAGAGTCGCCTTAAAGCGAGGCCTCAACCCCACGGACTCTCTGCCTTTGTTCCAGCACAACGACAACAGAGATGTTTCACGTCCCTTCTCTGTCGTGAGGGGCAGGATTTGTTTCCCCCACACAGAGGCTTCCAGTTTAGTTTATTGTCAGTGTACCGAGGTACAGTGAAAAGCTTGTTGTTGATGCTTATCCAGTCAGCCTGTTAAACTGCAGCAAGACTGGTATTGTTCCTTGTCGGTATAAATGAGAGTTAACATTCTTGACTCTTGGTGGAATTATCAATGGATACTTCTTGTAGTTTCTGTGCCTGATTTATTTTTATTTTCTAAATGAATGGAATGAAGTTTGCTGTAGCAAGTCAACGGTCCCGTCTCATACAACGTGGGGAGTTCTGTAATGTTGTCAGGACACCCCCCTCACACTCCACCCCCCACACCCCCACCCACCACCCCCCCACACTCCCAATGACCCACACCACCCTGACCCAAACACCCACCCACACTCCCACCCACACGCCCACCCACACTCCCACCCACACTCCCACCCACACTCCCACCCACACTCCCACCCACACTCCCACCCACACTCCCACCCACACTCCCAATGACCCACACGCCCACCCACCTCCAACCCCCCCAACACTCCCACCCCCACACCCCCACCCCCCCACACCCCACCCCCACCCCTCACCCACCACCCCCCACACCCCCACCCATATGCCCACCCACCTCCAACCCCCCCACACTCCCACCCCCCACACCCCCACCTCCCCACCCCCCACCCCCCCACCCCTCACCCCCCCACCCCCCACACCCCCAACCCCCACACCCCCACCCACATGCCCACCCACCTCCAACCCCCCCCCACACTCCCACCCACACCCCCACCCATCACCCACATCCCCCCCCCCCACACTCCAAATGACCCACATCACCCTGATCACATTCTCATCTCGCTGCCACCATGGGGAAGAAGGTACAGGAGCCTGAAAACCGTGACCTCCAGCTTCAGGAACAGGTTATTTAAACACTGCGCGGCAACGATAACATTTTTACATATTCTGGTTGACATTTTTCCCCGTCGAGGCCGGGATCACCTTATCTGAACATTTCATGCTTTATTTCTCGACTTATTCTCCACTCATTACTGACTAAAAGTCTAAAAAAGTCAAAAGTCTTTGAAATTAAAACCACCATCTTCAAATGAGAGGTCACAATGGCTCGGCTAGCAGAGACCAACCTGAATGAACATTTCATCCTATATTTGACACGTTATTCGCGACTAAAGCTTTAAAAACGCAAACTTTCACAAGATTTTTACTTATTCTGATTCACATTTCCCCCCTCTAGGCAGAGATCATTCACTGAACATTCTATGCTTTATTTCTCGACATTACTGATTAAAGTTTAAAAAAATCAAAATACCTTTAATTTTAAACCGGCCATCTTCAACCGATGACGTCACAATGGCTCGACTAGCAGGGGGAGGGCGAAATGCTATTGCAACACACAGGACAAGTGCAATTGGAATTTGTTTTAAATCCCACTGCTGATGGAGGCAGGGGTGTGCTGGAATCTTATGTTCGGGAACGGCTTGAGTTGGAGGGCGACGCCTCCTGTGGGGGCTACGGGTAGAGAACGGGTGCGTTGGGAGAGCTGACCCAATGGGTCTGCACTTGGTCTAGTTATATTTTAAAAGTCATCATTGTTAATCCTCTTCTATAGCTTCCTGCGGCAGATACGGACTACCCTCTGAGTGAAATTGTAACCTCCAATGTCCATCTTAAATCTCTCTCCTCTCACCTTAAACCTGTACCCTCTAGTTTTAGAATCCTCTACCGTGGATTGAGTAGAAATTAGATTTTCTGCTCTCAAATTGAATTGCATCATTTTATTCCACTGTGTCAGAGGTCAAGAGTCCTGGCCAAGAGTCCAGAGATTCACTGAGTTCCTTCACATCCACAGGTCAGCAGATCTGCCCTCTGCAGGCGGCACTGCTCACTGCAGGCAACAAAGTGAAGGCAGGGTGAAGAGATTGTAGCAGGGAACTGCAGATGCTGGTTTATACCGAAGAGATACAAAATACAGGAGTACAGCGGGACAGGCAGTTGGAAGGAATGGGTGACGTTTCAGGTGGAGACTCTTCTTCAGACTGAGAGTCAGGGGAGAGGGAGACTAGAGGACTGGCTAGTAGATGGGACATGTTGGTCGGTGTGGGCATGTTGGGCGGTGTGCGCATGTTGGTCAGTGTGGGCATGTTGGGCGGTGTGGGCATGTTGGTTGGTGTGGGCATGTTGGTCGGTGTGCGCATGTTGGTCCGTGTGGACATGTTGGTCCGTGTGGGCATGTTGGTTGGTGTGGGCATGTTGGTCCGTGTGGGCATGTTGGTCCGTGTGGGCATGTTGGTCAGTGTGGGAATGTTGGTCGGTGTGCGCATGTTGGTCCGTGTGGGCATGTTGGTCCGTGTGGGCATGTTGGTCCGTGTGGGCATGTTGGTCCGTGTGGGCATGTTGGTCGGTGTGGGCATGCTGGTCGGTGTGGGCATGTTGGGCGGTGTCGGCATGTTGGTCGGTGTGGGCATGTTGGTCAGTGTGGGCATGTTGGGCGGTGTCGGCATGTTGGTCGGTGTGCGCATGTTGGTCAGTGTGGGCATGTTGGTTGGTGTGGGCATGTTGGGCGGTGTCGGCATGTTGGTCGGTGTGGGCATGTTGGTCGGTGTGCGCATGTTGGTCAGTGTGGGCATGTTGGGCGGTGTGGGCATGTTGGGCGGTGTGGGCATGTTGGTCGGTGTGCGCATGTTGGTCAGTGTGGGCATGTTGGGCGGTGTCGGCATGTTGGGCGGTGTGGGCATGTTGGTCGAAGGACTTGTTTCCCCACTGCATCACTATGACTCTATGACTCTTAGTGTAAGGTGTGAAAACCTGTGATCAAAGAGGATGAAGCTGAAGGAAGATGTAAAATGGATCATTGTTAGCTGGGGGAAGGTGACAACGTGACGTTCCCGTACAAAGTAAAATGTACAAAATAAAATAAAATGGCATTACATTTTACATTTCACCGCGCAGGAAGGAACTGCAGATGCTGGTTTAAACCGAAGATAGACACAACATGCTGGAGTAACTCAGTGGGACAGGCAGCATCTCTGGAGAGAAGGAATGGGTGACGTTTCGGGTCGAGACTCTTCTTCATTTTACCAGTCGGTTTAATCTGTCTACAGCAGGGTTCCTCCAGCACTTTGTATTTCACTTAAGATTCCACCATCCGCAGTTCCTAGTGTCTCCATGTTGACAAGGCTTAGAAAATACATGGCCGGAGATGATGATGGGTCGGCACGGTGGCGCAGCGGTAGAGTTGCTGCCTCACAGCCTCAGAGACTCAGGTTCGATCCTGACTACGGGTGCTGTCTGTATGGAGTTTGTACGTTCTCCCCGTGACCTGCGTGGGTTTTCTCCGCGATTTCCTGTTTCCTCCCACACTCCAAAGACGTACAGGTTTGAAGTCTAATTGGCTGGTAAAATTGTAAATTATACTAGTGTGTAGGATAGTGCTAGTGTATGTAGGGGTCGTTGGTCGGCACGGACTCGTTGGGCCGAAGGGCTTGTTTCCACGCTGTATCTCTTAAACTAAAAAATTAAAACTTCCTTCATCTGGTGTGGAGCCCAGAACCACACACAACATTCCAGGTGCGGTCTCACCAGAGCCTATGTAATGTGTTAAAGATGTCTCTACACGTATCCTCTGTGTGCTTATGTGATGGTACAGTGTACTAGGAACTCTATTAAGCAAAAAAGCAGCTTTTCATTTTTTTTAACATGTTGATTTTATACTTTTTACTTAATAGTTTATGAAATAAGAAGTATGGTGTCTAAAATCACGAGGGGGAGATCAGGTGAATGCAGAGAATCTTTTACCCATGGTTGGGGAATCAAGAACCAGAGGACATAAGTTTAAGGTGAGAGGGGAAAGATTTAATAGGAACCTGAGGGGCAACTTTTTCCACGCAGGGGTGGTGGGTGTATGGAACGAGCTGCCGGAGGAGGTAGTTTCAATAACAACAGTTAAAAGATATTTGGACAGGTAGGTGGAAAGGACAGGTTTTGAGGGATATAGGCCAAACACAAGTAGGTGGAACTAGCATAGATAGGGCATCTGGATCGGCATGGGCATGTTGGACGGAAGGGCCTGCTTCCATGCTGTACGACTCTACGTTAATTGCTCACAAAACCAAAATGCATGAGTGAGGTTTATTGATGAAAGAAATTGTTTGAAAATGTAGCTCGATTTTTAATTGATATGCGTGCCAGCATCTTTTTGTCTACAAAGAAGAGGCACCGTGTAAACTCAAACATCCTGAAATAGAAACCAACATATGGTTTACCTCCTGTGTATGAAGGAACTGCAGATGCCGGTTTAAACCGAAGATAGACACAAAATGCTGGAGTAACTCAGCGGGACAGGCAGCATCTCTGGAGAGAAGGAATGGGTGATGTTTCCAGGTTTACCTCCAGTGTCTTGGACCTGCTTGTGATTCATGGAAAAACACCACCAATATTTATCCTTTTTTATTGACATGAAGGAAACAATTAAATGCTAAAATATTTGGTTAGTACCATAGTTGTGAGTTTAAACTGAATATCAAGTGTAGTTGCTACAACATTAAGTGCACCTTTTGTGTGATTTTATAAAGTGAGGTTAGAATACATTTTAGAGCAGAGGGCATTTGAAAGCTGGGGCGGGGCCTTCTGACAGCTGATTGTTGACTGATGTGGGTGATCAGAGGAATTCCTCTCTGTTTATTATGACATCATGAGTTCCCAATACTTTTTCAGTCTAGCTTTCAAAATGAATTACAATGATGGTTTCCTCAAAGGGGAAACATTGATTGAATGCATATGTTGTATCCCTGAAATATCACCACTTCCTATTAGTTTTTTCGTTTTTTTAGCTTTAGAAATACAGTGCGGAAACAGGGCCATCGGACCACCGTCCGAGCCGAGCAGTGACCCCCGCCCCACACACTAACACTATCCTACACACTAGGGATAATTTACAATTATACCAAGCCAATTAACCTACAAACCTGCATGTCTTTGGAGTGTGGGAGGAAACCAGAGCACCTGGAGAAAACCCACGCGGTCACGGGGAGAACGTACAAACTCCATACAGACAGCACCCCTGGTTGGGATCGTTCCCGGGTCTCTGGCTCTGTGAGGCAGCAACTCTACCGCTGCGCCACCATAACGCCCCATCTCCGGCCATGTATTCCCTTAGCCTTGCCAACATGGAACTACAGAGGGTGGAATCTCAAGTGAAATACAAAATGTTGGAGGAACTCAGTGGGTCAGGCAGCATCTCTGGAGAAAAAAGATGGGTGATGTTTCGGGTTGAGACCCTTCTTCAGACTGCATGTATAGGAGAGGGAACTGGACGTGAGAAATGGTCATAATAAAGCAGGGCCGGCAACAGATGACCAAGGAAGGGTGGAGCCCACAATGGCCCATTGTTGGCTGGGGAAGAGGTGATACCAAAGGGATACAAGGATATGAACAGTGGAACTAGCAGGACGTCCAGGGTGGGGGTGGGAGGGAATGCAGAGATTACTTGAAATGAGAGAAATCAACTATTATATCTTTATTCCTTTACCGGAGTTGAAGGGACCAGGCCTCCCCCTACTTCACCCCTTGAGTGCCGCCAGGATACCCGGCCTTAACGAGAGGAACCGTACATCTCCTTGGGCCAAGAGCAAACTTTACAGAGACTTGGCGCGCTGTTCCAGAAGAGGATCTATTGCCCTGATGTACAGTGGGACGTGACTGGATTGCACACAAGCATTCACTGCACCTCTCTACACGTGGCAATAAGAAACTGTACTAATCCCATTCACCAACATTTGGTCAGTAACAAGGCCTTCTGCCATCTCAGTTAGCAGTTCCTGTAATTCAGCAATCAAAACATTTGATTTTCTTTGTGAAAGCAACCTCTATAACGCTGACACATTGTTAATACGAGCTCCCGCAGAGCAGTCTTCCTCAGTAATAAAGCCAGGCCCATTGTCAATTACTCCGTGCTGGAGTAATGTAAGCCAGTTCATTAGAACGGCCTCCTTAATGACTGTTAGGAACATGGAGCAGAGCAAACAAGGGAATCTTTAAAAACACCAAGAGCTCCCTCCATCTCACCATGTGAATGACACCAACATTAATAAATACATTTCTGCACTCCATTAATTCAGCAATGTCCAAGCATTTTGTCTTCATCTACCACTTAGAGCCAGACCAAAGAGTCTCTGGGGATATATACAAAATCTAAATCAATGTTCCCATTAATTTGCGGATATCTCAGGCTGCTTCCTGCTCCCAGGCGCGATTCTCCCACCAATGGGGAATGTTCCACAAGCCTAATCCCCCTCTTCCCAGTAAACACTAAGCTTGGGAACACTGCATCAGTCCAACCACAGTGACGGTGCAGGCCCCTTCTGCTGCTGGGCACTGCATCACTGAGGACTGCATCACTGAGGAACAGTGCATCACTGCATCACTGAGCACTGCATCACTGAGGAACAGTGCATCACTGAGGAACAGTGCATCACTGCATCACTGAGGACTGCATCACTGAGGAACAGTGCATCACTGCATCACTGAGGACTGCATCACTGAGGAACAGTGCATCACTGCATCACTGAGCACTGCATCACTGAGGAACAGTGCATCACTGGATCACTGAGCACTGCATCACTGAGCACTGCATCACTGAGGAACAGTGCATCACTGCATCACTGAGCACTGCATCACTGAGGAACAGTGCATCACTGCATCACTGAGCACTGCATCACTGAGCACTGCATCACTGAGGAAGAGTGCATCACTGCATCACTGAGCACTGCATCACTGAGGAACAGTGCATCACTGCATCACTGAGGAACAGTGCATCACTGAG
The DNA here is from genome assembly GCA_038087875.1 of Malacoraja senta. Classification (NCBI taxonomy): domain Eukaryota; kingdom Metazoa; phylum Chordata; class Chondrichthyes; order Rajiformes; family Rajidae; genus Malacoraja; species Malacoraja senta. Next base: position 4,017,355 of record CM075999.1, on the reverse strand, counting down.
GAACAGTGCATCATTGCATCACTGAGCACTGCATCACTGAGGAACAGTGCATCACTGCATCACTGAGGAACACTGCATCACTGAGGAACAGTGCATCACTGCATCACTGAGCACTGCATCACTGAGGAACAGTGCATCACTGAGCAACCTCTGCATCACTGCATCACTGAGCACTGCATCACTGAGCAACCTCTGCATCAGTCCAACCGCAGCAACAGTCCAGGCCCCTTCTGCTGCTGGGCACTGAGGGACAGACACCCTCAAACAAGGAAAGGGAGATGACCCCAGGGCACCACATGAGTGGTGAGGGGGTTTTGTTTAAGGATATGTGCAAATGAAATGGTGACACGGTAGTAGAGTTGCTGCCTCACAGCGCCAGAGTTTCAAGTTTCTGGTTGAGACGTTGCCTCAGATCCAGGGTCAGTTTTATCAGAAGCTGCTCCATACTTGATGTCGATCCAAGGAATGAGTAGGTTAACCTATGTTGGGTGTTTGACGGCACTGGGCCTGCACTCGCTGGAGTTTAGAAGACGAGGGCGACATCAATGAAACTTAACGAATAGTGAAAGGCTTGGATAGAGTGGATGTGGTGAGGATGTTTCCACTAGTGGGAGAGTCTACGACCAGAGGCCATAGCCTCAGAATTAAAGGACGTTCCTTTAGAAAGGAGATGAGAAGGAATTTCTATAGCCAGAGGGTGGTGAATCTGTAGAATTCATTGCCACAAAACGTTTCTGGAGGCCAAGTCATTGGGTGTTTTTAAGGCAGAGATTGACAGATTCTTAATTAGTATGGGTTATGGGGAGAAGGCAGGAAAATGGGGTTAGGAGGGAGAGATAGATCATCCATGATTGAATGGCGGAGTAGACTTGATGGGCCAAATGGCCTAACTCTGCTCCTAGTACTTATGAACACGATGTCGAGTGCAGGATAGTTCCAACTAAGAAATCAAGTGTTGGAGTTTAACTGGGAAACTGTTCCCTGTAACAAGCAGAAGCATTTATTGTGCTAAAATCCCACTTAAGCAAGGGCTGAGGCATTTTATTAATTTTAAGTTTGACAGTCATTTACGTGACAAGATTATCTGTGGACTTACATTGGTCCCCGAGGTTATGTAAGCAGGTCCGTGCTGAATTCAGTAATGTTCGGCACTAAATATGGATGTTTTACTCGTTCAGAGTGCGATCCATCACAGTGGCCGTGTAAACCTGTCACTACAGCAGAGTCCAAGCTGATGGAATGACTAACATCAACTCACTACTGGCTGGTCAAGCTAATAAAGCCCTTTCCCTGCAGAACCCCTGGGACCATGTCGAGCAAAAGTGGTCTCATAATTCATTAGCGTAATGGGCTTCTGCTTACTTGTACATCTCAGGACCCAAAGCTACAGTGTGGCAGATAGGGAAATAAAGCCTAATGTAGTTGTTAATGTGAGTGGGCTCCGCGGAGAGGACAGGCAGGGCACAGGTCTGGGACTGGGCAAGGTCTGATGGACTAAAATGGAAGAACACAAATTGCTGCAGAACCCCAGTGGGTCAGGCAGCATCTGTGGAGGGAATTGACAGACTCAGTGGGTCAGGCGACATTTTGGGTCAGGGTTCCACTTCATTCCCTCCACAGATGCTGCCTGACCCACTGAGTTCCTCCAGCACTCTGTGTTTTGCACAAGATTCCATCACCTACAGTTGTCTATTGTCTATTGTCTATTCCATCACCCACAATTCTTTGTATCTTCTTTATGTTAAAGGGAGTCAATATCTTTGGTCAGAAGCTCTGGGCTTGGATCGGTCCATGGGACTGGGATAGCTTAGCTCTGGGACACAGGGCAAGACTGGCAGCTCAATGTTCAGGGCTCAGATGCTACGAAAGTGGAGTTGAAGGTAAAGTTGATAAAGTTGGAGGCAAGAGTTTTTTTTTACATCAGGGAGATAATCTCGGCATTTCATAGAGAGGATGTTTAAGAAGGAACTGCAGATGCTGGAAAATCAAAGGAAGACAAAAGTGCTGGAGAAACTCAGCGGGTGCGGCAGCATCTATGGAGCGAAGGAAATGGGCAACGTTTCAGGCCAAAACCCTTCATAGGTTATGGTTCATAGAGAGGATATTGGTTCGGGATTGTCCAGTGAAGCTGCATGAGTGGGCCTTACAAATAAGGAGGGATTGATGGCTTAGATGGGGTACATATTATAGATAACTCACCCAGCGGTGGGTGGAAGCAGAGCAGATGTTCTCTGTTGTAGGAATTAGAGTCCGAAGGGAAGGCACTGGTCGGAATTATGCACGGACTCATAAAAGTATCTGCACTCCAGCACAAGGTTGTAAATCACACAATTGATGAGATTTTATTTAAAAAAAGAACAGAGCAATAATCACAAGAAACTGATCCTCTTATAGATTGGGTAAATCAGTTGGAAAAAATAGCAACGTGTAAACTTTAGAGAAATAGCCAAGATGGTGAAGGGCGGTGAATCTGTGGAATTCTTTGCCACAGACAGCTGAGGAGGCCAAGTCAATGGGTATTTTTTAAGGTGGAGATTGACAGATTCTTGATTAGTACGGGTGTTGAAGGCTACAGGGAGAAGGCAGGAGAATGGGGTTTAGAGGGAAAGATAGATCAGTCATGATTGAATGGCGGAGTAGACGATGGGCCGAATGGCCTCATTCTGCTCCTATTGTTTTTTTGTTTTAAAGGGGATCCTAGGGGTTGGGACGAGTCTGAAGAAGTGTTTGCGATGAGGAGGAATTTCTTCCCTTGGAGAGTTCCAAGTGTTTGGAGCTTGTTGCCATGTGGAGTAACACCTAAAATGTTACTTTAAATAGAGGTACAGCTATGTTCTCCCTGTGACCTGCGTGGGTTTTCTCCGGGCGCCCCGGTTTCCTCCCACACTCCAAACCCACTGTGGATTAAGTGGTTGTGGTCCCTAGTGTGTAGGATAGTGTTGTGTGCGGTGACCACTGGTCGGTAAGGTCTCGGTGGGCTGAAGGGCCTGTTTCTGCGCTGTATCTCTAAACTAAACTAAACTGAACTGCGGCGGTGCAGAACCCAGCCAGTTTGCCAAATCCACACCGCCAGTCCACGCTGTTCATCAGTTTCGGGGAACGCAAGTATAAACGTTATCTCAGGATTAATTGCATTTTACAGCTAATCTCAAATAGATTATTCTGGTGCTTTCTTAAAGAATCCTTTTGTCATTTCAAATGTATTTTAATTTCACAAATACATTATCACAAACAATAAAACCTAGTTATTGCCGTCGCTGGAGATTGCCTCGTGTATTAGTGTGAGGGTTTTTATTTTAGGAGGGCATATTAATCCATTTAACGTGCCACAAACCTGTTTTATTGCACACTGGATGAGCCGAGGCCAGTGTTGATGGTCTAACATCCCACTGAGGACATTGTGAGCGCCATTGGTGGTGGGTTTTTTTTAACCAATTTCACTTTGCATCAGCACTTCAAACTGTTCCAGGCAATTCATAAGTTCATAAGTGATAGGAGAAGAATTAGGCCATTTGGCCCATCAAGTCAATCATGGCTGTCCTATCTCTCCCTCCTAATCCCATTTCCCTCATAACCCCTGACACCCGTACTAATCAAGAATCTATCTATCTCTGCCTTAAAATATATCCACTGACTTGGCCTCCACTAAACGACATGGTGGCGCAGCGATAGAGTTGCTGCCTTCCAGCGCCGGAGACCCGGGTTCGATCCCGACTACAGGTGCTGTCTGTACGAAGTCTGTACGTGCTCCCCGTGACCGCGTGGGTTTTCTCCGAGATCTTCGGTTTCCTCCCGCACTCCAAAGACGTAGAGGTTTGTAGGTTGACACAAAATGCTGGAGTAACTCAGCGGGTCAGGCAGCATCTCTGGAGAGAAGGAATGGGTGATGTTTCGGCTCGAGACCCTTCTTCGGGTTTGTGGGGTTAATTGTCTTGGGTTTGTATACTTGGTCTAAGTGTAAATTGTCCCTAGTGTGTGTAGGCTTGTGTTAGTGTGCGGGGATCGCTGGTCGGGGCGGTAGTTGATCAGTTTATTGCTACTTCCCAGCAGACAACTTGAACTCCACCATGAAACGTCAATTGGCCGAAGCACAGGAGCAACAGCGGGGGGTTATAGTTGATGTATAAGACACGTTCTCCCACTTTCTAGTCTCCACGTTAAAGCTTCGGACTATAGAGGGATTTACGAGGCGATTTATGAGGCTATTATCAGGGCATGAGAATTTAGCTTTGAGGCAAGATTGGCTGGGCGGAGTTGTTGTCTTTTTGAACAATGCCTGAGTGGAGTTTAACTGCGGTGGACGTAGTGATGAGATCGTCAACAGAGTGAAGAGCGTTGCTCGGTCACTCGACTACGAGTATCGTGGACGGTTGTGAAGGGAGAGAGGGGGCAGAAAGGCGGAGGGGGAGACTTTGTATGGACCAAGCGGATGTGTATGGTGTTCTAACCAAATACTTCATTGGTTCACTGGCCCTTGTTGTCACCTGTACCGAGGTACAGTTTAGTACGTATCACTATACATAAACACTTAGATATCTGTTAGATAAGCATCTCAGATACGGTACACGTGTGTAGCAGTCGTACATGAGACGGTGTACAGGTTCACCAGATTTTGGTGCCATTTTCAAGTCCCAGTTGTTGTAAGTTCAGGGGTCTGGACCTGACCATGAAGGTCCGTTGTCCTGGCAGCGTTGCAAGGTCGGCCTGGCCAAGCCTAGTGGGAAATGACATAGGCATGGATTTGTGAGTACGTACTCGGAAAGGTAGTGATGGATGGGAGAGGTGGGGGTCGGCTGGTCTTTGTGAAGGGGAAATCCTATCTCACAAAGATGATTGAGATTTCTGAGGAGGCTACTAAGAAAGCTTAGAGGTGGTAGTTTTAGCATATGTGGACTTTAGCAAGGCTGTTCCAGAATGTTGGTTCATGTTCATGTTCTTGGAGCAGAATTAGGCCATTCGGCCCATCAAGTCTATGCCATTCAATCATGGCTGATCTATCTTTCCCTCCTAACCCCATCCATTCTCCCCATAACCCCTGACGCCTGTACAATGATCTGTCAATCTCCCCCTTAAAACTACCCATTAACTTGGCCTCCACAGCCGTCTGTGGCAATGAATTCCACAGATTCACCACCCTCTGACTAAAGAAATTCCTCCTCATCTCCATTCTAAAGAAACGTCCTTTTATTCTGAGGTTGTGCCCTCTGGTCTTCGACTCTCCACATCCACTCTATCCAGGCCTTTCATTATGAGATGGGAGATGTGCTGGCAAACTGGTCCAGGATAGTCTGGGCGATGGGAGGCAGCGGGTAGTGGAAGGTTGTTTCATCGACTGGATGTCTGTAATCAGTGGTGTAACACAGGAATCGGTGCTGGCTCCTTTGTTATTTGTCACATGGGTGAGAATGGCTTCCGTGGTCTGATAAGTCAGTTTGCTGACAACACGATGGAGATTTAGATAGCGGGGATGGTTACCCCAAGATGCTGGGGACGTGGACCAGCTGGAAAGATGGGGGGTGGGGGGGGGGGGGCTGGGGGGAGCAGTGGCAGAGGGAATTTAATCCTGACCAACACGAGGTGATGCATTTTACGTGATCTAATGCTGACCTGACATGCACAGTAAATGGCTGGGACTTAGAAGTATGGATGCACTGAGGGAACCTGCAGTACAACTTTACAGCTCCTTAAGGCAATACGTGTGTAGGAAGGAACTGCAGATGCTGGTTTACACCGAAGATAGACACAACATGTTGGAGTAATTCAGTGGGACAGGCAGCATCTCTGGAGAGAAGGAATGGGTGACGTTTCGGGTCGAGACCCTTCTTCAGACTGAGACTCAGGGGAGAGGGAGACATGGAGATATGGGAGGGTGAGGTGTGAAAACGAGAGATCGTGAGAAGAAGGTCTTTATAGGCAGTGCTATTGGAACATGGTGACTCTCTGCCTTCTGTTCCAGAAGAGGATCTATTGTACTCGTGTACCATGTGATGTGACCACTGTGTCTCTGTACATGTGACAATAAATAAACGAAACAGAATCCTAACCATCATCACATTGAATGGCGATGCTGGCTCGAAGGGCCGAATGGCCTACTCCTGCACCTATTGTCTATTGTCTAACCTTGGAAGATTGGGAGAATAGAAATCAAATCGACATTCAGGGGTAAAGTCTCACCAGAATACAATGAGTTCAAGAGAATGAGATTTGGCCAATGATCACACAGCAAGTGATAAATAAAAGGAGTGATTTCATTTAAAATATGGCCAAGTGCTGAAGCTGTATAGGTCCCTGCTCGCCGAGTATTTCATCCTGAACATTAATGCTGCCATGGATGACAATACCCAGGCTCACAAAGCAGCAAACAAAATGGCCTTGCCCCAAGGGTTAACAAATTATTTATTCAAAATGGAAAATTTGCAGAACATTGTGTTGGGATTTGCGCTGTAAGAGAAGGAGTTGAGAGTCCACCTCAAATTCAACACGGGCTGTCTGATGGTGGTACCTAATATCCATCCCCTTTCCCCTCCTGCTCTGGCCTCTCTTCCTTCCTTCCTCTCCCCCCCCCCACCCCCTCCATTCCATCGCCTCCTCCAACCCCCACACCACTACCTCCCCCTAACGTCCATGCCCCTTGGGTTACCCGTCTGCACGCATTATATGCCCTTGTTCCCATTCACTCCCATGGGGCTGGCGATAGCGTGCATTAAACAGCGTGGCTGTAAGATCTTGCCTCTGGCAGCTGCAGAAATGCGGCCCAATCACTGCACTCTCGTCTGCCCACTTCACTCCCTACCTGTGATGTTCCCAACCACTGCCCTGTTTCCTGTGGCCTCTTTGCTGAAGGCTTGATGAGAAATGATTTGCTGCGTCCTAACACGCGGGTGTGTTTGTGAGATTCTAACCCACATCCCAAAGGTGAAAGCACAGATTAGCATTCACGAACAGCAGGCGAATGCAAATAACCAGAGAATGTTTGCATATGTCTAATGGGCAAGGTTTTAAAAGATGCCTGTTTGGGTTTTTTGAGCTTAGAAAATTATATGTGTGGAATCTGATGTGGATAAAGTCGCCACACTCCCACTCACGCTGGGTTTAGTTTGGTGAAGAACCCCCCCCCCTCCCCACTCCATCATCATTCCCCCCCCCCCCCACCCCCACCCCCCGCAATCAGGGATCAGTCTAATCTAGTGCTGCCTTCAGTTGAAGACAGAGTTATTATGCCGCAGCCGGTTGTAATCCCCAGAGGGAGGGGGTGGGGAAGGGGAGGAGGCTGGGGGAGGGGTGCTTGGCACTGAATTCAGGAACGCCTGCACACTATCCACCTGAGATTCCCGCCTTGGAAACCCTTCATTTTTATGAGAATTTAAAAAATAATACGTTTTCCTTTTTTCCCCTCCCTTCTTGAACCCTAAAGCTTCAAGCAAAGATATCCTTTCCAGATCAGTATCAATCCCTCAAATGCTTCGTGACGCTTTACTTAGATTTAATCTGACCATTTATTTTAAAATTTCTTACAGGATTATTTATATGTTACGGATGCTGAATTAAAGAAATGTAAATTGGTTTCCATGTTGCGTGCTAACTGAAAGGCAGACAGGATTCTCAGCTAAAGAGTTAACGTTAGATTGTACCTGTCCAAGAACTGGTTAAACGTAAAAACGACCACTCACGGGAATCAAGCAGAATCTAATTTCCAGAGTAGATAATTATATGTATTTTAATTAAACTATAATGAAGGAGGAGCTTCTTCTAACAAGAGATTAAAACAATCCCTTCCCAAGGCAGGACATTCTCTTCCTCTGTCATCTTACACAAATGTCCTGGACTAGTGCTGGCTTCAGTCCTCAAAATCGTGGATCAGAAAGAAAAAAGCAAACATGAAATCCATAACTCTGCATGTCAGCAACGTGAGGCGTGCTTGTGAATAATCAGTGCGTGCCCAAGCCCTGGTGATATTGACGTCTCCCCCCACACTAATGTCCCCCGTATGCCAACATTCACACTGACATTAGACACAATAACCTGGAGTAACTTAGCGGAACAGGCAGCATCTCTGGAGAGACGGAATGGGTGACAATTCGGGTCGAGGCCCAACTTCAGACTGAGAGTCAGGGGAAAGGGAAATGAGAGATGGAGACGGTGATGTAGAGAGATATAACGTCACCCGTTCCTTCTCTCCAGAGATGCTGCCTGTCCTACTGAGTTACTCCGGCTTTTTGTGTCTATCTTCGGTTTAAACCAACATCTGCAGTTCCTTCCTCCACACTGACAAACCTGTCTGCAATCTCTCCATTTGTGGCGAGGGAGGATTAAAGACGAACTACAGTGATACATACATCATGTGTATTTAACTGGTCCAATTCTGCACCAGACTTCAAACATGAAGTCAGCCATGTTACGGCTTCACAGACCCCCAATATCTGTGTGTTGTTGGCTGCTTTGAGGGTGGTGACGCTGTTCAGATGCTGTTTGCCCTCAAAGCAAAGCAGGAATCCGTTGTAAGGTGGACTAGTCCCGTTTGCTTCGCTTCAACATCGTGTAGGATTTCTAAAGGAAGAATCGCACCATTACAGGGAGTTAAAATGTCCTCTGAATTCCCCAGATGCTTCCGAGCGGACGAGTCATGGCCAAGGCTGCACATTTCCTCATTTGCAGCCATTTAAGGCGTAGACTTATTGTCATTGGTACTGGAAATAAAATCCACTATCTTGTTATTTCCCTCTGTTTTGTGAAGACAGGATTACTAATTTTACAGTTTCACATTAGACTGTGGTGTAATGATGAGGGGGAACCTCATTGAAACTTACCGAATAGTGAAAGGCTTGGATAGAGTGGATGTGGAGAGGATGTTTCCACTGTGGGGGAGTCTAAGACCAGAGGGCACAGCCTCAGAATAAAAGGACATTCCTTTAGAAAGGAGACGAGGAGGAATTTAGTCAGAGGGTGGTGACTCTGTGGAATTCTTCGCCACAGAACGCTGTGGAGGCCAATTCATTGGCTATTTTTAAGACAGAGATAGATAGATTCTTGATTAGAATGGGTGTCGGGGGTTATGGGGAGAAGGCAGGAGAATGGGTTGAGAGGGAAAGATAGATCAGCCATGATTTAATGGTGGAATAGACTTAATAGGCTGAACGGCCTAATTCTGCTCCTAGAACTCATGAACTTATGGACTTATAATAATAATTTTCTGGTCATTTTTCGGGGAGGTGGGGGCTGTGCGCAGGTTAATGTTAACTGGCCGTCCACTCTTCCTGAATCCCCGGTGAAGGGAACTCCATCCAGTGTCAACGGAAACTGTTGTAATCTCATTTCTAATTATTCCAATCATTTCACAATCTTTTTGGTAACATCCCAAATGCTTTACAGCCAATTAAACTGCTTCGTCGTGTACAATTTGTCAGGTATTTGAGATATTCTAATGCCAAAAGTATACACTTTTATATAACGCACCTAACTATCGGACTATCTGACTCCCTTTAATTGGGCTTTTCTGGGCTTTATCTTGCACTAAACGTCATTCCCTTTATCCTGTATCTGTACAGTTGGACGGCTTGATTATAATCATTTACAGTCTTTCCGCTGACTGGTTAGCACGCAACAAAAAGCGTTTCACTGTACCTCAGTACACGGGACAATAAACTGACTAAAACTGAAAGTAAATAATATAACGTTAAAACGTTGCATTATATTATTGTTAATATATATAATATATTTATGTAAAAAATACATCATGTGCTTTTTAACATAAATATAACTTAATAATGTAAAAAGTACATAGTGACGGGTTGCATCACGGCCTGGTTCAGTAACTCCAACGCCCAGGAGCGAAGGAGATTACAGAGAGTGGTGGACACTGCCCGGTCCATCACGGGTACTGATGCCACCACACACTGCCCGGTCCATCACAGGTACTGACCCCCCCCCCCCCACCATCGAAGGGATCTACAGGAGGCACTGCCTCAAAAAGGCAGCCAATATCATCAGAGAACCACATCATCTCGCTGCTACCATGGGGAAGAAGGTACAGGAGCCTGAAAACTGTGACCTCCAGGTTCAAGAACAGCTTCTTCCCAACAACCATCAGACTCTTGAACACTGCACAACACTGACCTCAGCAACTGTGAACTTCTATGGTCAATGTTTTAGCTGCACTACTTACTTCAGTTTTCCACTTATGGTCTGGTTATTGAGTATTACTGATTATTTATTGTATTATAAATTACTGCATGTTTATCTGTGTGTTGTGTTTACGAGCCGGTTAAAGTGCAGCAAGGAAGCATTGCATTTTTCCGTTGCCGGTACACATGGAAACTAAATACTCTTGTAAAGTAAGCCAGCTGATTTATGCAGAGTTAGATTCCACAGAATGCAATTGATAATATCCAAAGAGGCTATGGAAATATTTGGTAGAAAGATTGCTGAAATTCAGTTTCAGAAAATTGTAAGCACATGAATTCTGACAGGAAATCTGAGCAGCGAAAACCAAAGCCTGGTGGTTTAATTTTCATGGGGAGGCAAGACGGAGGCTGTTACAAATGAATAAATTGGTGGGTAAAACGTGAAGAATCGTGGGCTTGATAAATAGAAGCTTTGGTGGAAACACAAGCTTAGCGGCATGTGCTAGACGTGGGGTAGCAGCAACTGTGCACAGTACTCTGCGGCCAAAATCAGTTCCAACGAATCAATGGAGTTTAAGAAGCGAGGCACAATGTACAGGCAGACGATCGATCAATCTGGCTTGTTTAGCACAGTCAACCAAGGAGAGCCCAGCAAACCCCAGAGATTCCGCCAGACCGTGTGTCCAATTGCAGGCACTGGATGGAAGAGACGATACGATGTTTTTGGAGAAAGATATGAAGGAGATTGACTGAATGATTCCATGAAAGAGGGATTGCAGTTTACAGGATTTTAGTGAAAAATTGCAGAAGAAGGGAATGGGAGATTGAAAACACTTAAATATTAAGAGGAATTTATAAAGTTAAACTGCTTTTTAATGCCTCAAAGCAATAAGCCTTAAGGATTTGGAATGTGCTGCCTGGTGGGGGCATTCTCAATAGTGGCTTGTTAAAAGAAGCGGGGGGATGGGGGGGGGGGGATACCAGAAGCAAGGAAAGTCACAGAGTGCCGGAGTAACTCAGCGGGTTCAGGCAGCATCTGTGGAGAACATGGATAGGTGACGTTTTGGGTCGGGACCCCTTTGTGGAAAATGGCAAGGATGTGGGAAAGAACAGCGACTAAATCTGGACGGCTGTTCAAAATAATCCATCTTCTCTCACACTCTCCTCACACACACACTGTCTTACACTCTCACTCTCTTACACGCACATTCCGTCTCTCTCTCTCTCTCTCTCTCTCACTCTCTCTCTCTCTCACTCTCTCTCTCTGTTCAGTGATTTCAAATATCAGTAATTATGACAAAACAAATATATTTCCATAACACCGTCTCTTTGAGGTGAATTTATGAAATATTACATGATCCTGATTCCTCCACATTTTCGGTGGGAGACATTTGACCTTCTTGTTGTGAAATAATGAGGCAACTTTTCCACTCAGAGGGTAGTCCGTATCTGAAACGAGCTGCCAGGGGAGCTGTGGACAGGGATACAATTACAATTTTCAAAAAGCCATTTGGTCGGATATATGAATGAGAGGTTTAGAGGGATATGGGCCAAATGCAGGCAATTGGCACTAGCCCAGTGTGCCACTTGGTTTGCATGGACAAGGTGGGCCGAAGGGCCTGTTACACAGCTCTGTGATTCTGTTTCTCAGTCAAGGTGAAATGGATGGATTAGAGAAAGTGGAAAAATCTAGAGTCCAAATAAGAAACTGTGAAAATAGGGATATCGGTAACGATTGCAAAACCGTTCACCAGGGGTATGAGAGTCACAGAAACATACAGCACGGAAACAGGCCATTCAGCCCAACACGTCCATGCCGACCAAGGTGCCTCGTCTACACTAGTGCCACTTGCCCACATTTGGCCCATATCCCTCTAACCCTGTCCTATCCATGTACCTATCCAAATGTCTTTTAAATGTTGACATTGTATCTACCGCAGCTACCTCCCCTGGCAGCTCGGTCCATATACCCACCAGGCGGTGGCACGATGGCGCAGCGGCAGAGACCCTGGTTCCATCCTGACTGCGTTGCTTTCTCTGGTGCTCCGGTTTCCTCCACACTCCAAAGACGTACAGGTTTGTAGGTTATTTGACGGGTAAAATTGCAAATTGTCCCTAATGTGTGTAGGAAAGTGTTAGTGTGCGGGGATCGCTGGTTGGCGCAGACTTGGTGGGCCGAAGGGCCTGTTTCGGCGCTGTATCTCGAAACTAACTAAATAATGTGAAAACATTACCTCTCAGGTTCCTATTAAATCTTTCCCCTCTCTGTCCTCTAGTTCTTGATTCCCCTTCCCTGAGACAAAAATCACCCTATGTATTCACCTCGTGATTTTGTACACCTTTATAAAATCACCCCACAGCCAAGCAATGAAGTCCCAGCTTGCCCAACCTCTCCCTGTAGCTCAGGCCCTCGAGTCGTGGCAACATCCACGCGAATCCCCTCTGCACCTTTCCAGCTTAATGGCATCCTTCATTTAGCGAGGTGACCAAAACTGAACAAAATAAAGAATTAATGAAGAAATTGAGTAAATGTTTGAGGCGACCTGCTTTGTAGAAATATACATTTGCCGCCATTCGGTTACTTGCACGAAAGCTGCACATGTTTCTCTATAACTGATTTCTATAGATTTATTCTGGAAAATATTTCCGTTGTATCAGAGCTAAGATACCTTGCAATTTTACAGCAACGAATTCAGAATCCAGCGTTGCAAATTTACAGTAAATACAATTTAATTGCTTCGACAAAAAATAGAAATTTCGTTGGGGAAATGAGAGGGTTTTCTGGAATCGCTGTTAACGAATTAAACGCGGAATAAGGGTAAATATATCTCCGGTTGTGTCTGCTGTTACTCGTTAGGGATTACTCCACAAATATGTTAGCGCGGGGTCTGTACTGGAGATTAGTGAACGGGCATCGCGGGGTGGCGACAGGGTTTGTTGTTGAATGTGGCCGCCTTGGTGTGGGCTGAGCCACGGGCTGTAGCAAGGAACTGCAGATGCTGCTTTACACCGGAGCTGGACACAACATGCTGGAGTAACTCAGCGGGACAGGCAGCATCTCTATCGACGCAAAATGCTGCCTGCCCCGCTGAGTTACTCCAGCAGTTTGTGTCTGTCTGAAGTATCACTAATCTCGTGGGGCGAGGGGCGAGGGGCGAGGGGCGAGGGGTGAGGGGTGAGGGGTGAGGAGTGAGGAGCGAGGGGTGAAGGATGAGGGGCGAGGAGTAAGGGGTGATGGGTGAGGAGTGAGGGGTGAGGGGTGAGGGGCGAAGGGTGAGGGGTGACGGGTGAGGGGTGAGGGGTGAGGGGTGAGGAGTGAGGAGCGAGGGGTGAAGGATGAGGGGCGAGGGGTAAGGGGTGATGGGTGAGGGGCGAGGGTTTACCTGGTTTGGGGAGAGGGGGAGGGGGAGGGGGAGCGGGGGAGCAAAACAAGGTTAAAATAAAATTTAATCGGTAAAAGATTCCGTGAAAGAAATGCAACGGCTTCTCGTTCACCCGCCGAGGAGGTGACTTTTAACAGAACAAAAAGTAACGGTAGATACACACATGTTGTCACTTTTTTTTGCATATCTTTCGTTCATTTGTTCTATATCTCTACATCACTCTATATCTCTAGTCTCCCTCTCCCCTGACTCTCAGTCTGAAGAAGGGTCTCGACCCGAAACGTCACCCATTCCTTTTCTCCAGAGATGCTGCCTGTCCCGCTGAGTTACTCCAGCACTTTGTGCCTATCCCGGAAACAGAGAAGTTGGTAAACCTTGCCCACACCAGAATATGTGTTGCCTCAATGTGTGTGTTTGTAATCCCAGAGCACTGAAAGATCACAGAGAGACAGGGAATAAACATGGAGAAATGACACAAAGGCAGCTAGGAGAAGACAAGCCAGATCAAAGATTAAAGTAACATTATTACGGTTCATATTTCCTGAGATAACTGTGATTGGAAACGTATCTGCATTCTATTCTGTTTACGAAAGAACTGCAGATGCTGGAAAAATCGAAGGTAGACAAAAATGCTGGAGTAACTCAGTGGGACAGACACCATCTCTGGAGAGAAGAAATGGGTGACGTTTCAGGTCGAGGCTCTTCTTCAGACAGAAACAGAATATTATGATTCTGCTCACACTTGGGGGAACACGACCATAAACAGATTCGTGCCTCTGCTTGGAATGGGAATGGGGTTGAGTGTCAATAAAATACGTATGTGATGATACCATCTATCATCACATACCAATGGTAAAATGTAAAAGGCCTTAGTAATCACAGGAAATCATAATGAATCATGCAGAACAAAACTTATTGAGTCAGAAGAAGGGTCTCGCCCCGAAACGTCACCCATTCCTTCTCTCCAGAGATGCTGCCTGTCCCACCAAGTTACTCCAGCTTTTTGTGTCTATTTTCATTGTAAACTGGATTGAAGAAGATATTTTCAGAGGACAAGAAATGTGATCACGGATGTGGCTCGCACTGCATCACTGGGACAAAAGACAACATTGCAGGCACCCTGCCCGTGATATTCAGAACCTCCAGTTCCAGCCATTCTGCAGTCACTCTGACTGCATGGGGAACTCCACAGGCAAGAAAACGTTCACACAACTTTAGCCCATCGTCTCTGACAATGCAGATGCAAAAACATTCGCGGCATTTGCAAAATATTCCTGTCATTGGATGCCAAATAAACGGAAAGAGCTGATTCTCCAGAATTCATGTAAAGACACTTTTCAGAACAAGAATATAGGGACTTGAGATTCAGGCTTTGGAAAGCTAATTACATTGTTCAATGCAGGGTAATTGTTACCTCAATATGCATCAAAACACACTTCTACATAACAACAAATTATTATTTCAACATCCAGCATAAACACTGGCGTCACAGTGTGGTTATGTCACAGTTATTAATTTTTCAAATAGCAATATTAAATTATATTCTTCGAGATTTTGAGTTCTCTCACTCAGGAATGACATTTCTAGAATTGCATCTACCTGACATATTGACAAGAAGTCAAAAATATTAGAAGCAGTTTGGTCATTTCTCCCATTCCTTTCCAATCAGCCTGATTCCATGGAGTTTGCTAAGGGCTCTCTGTACATATTGATTAGAATGCAACTCTGGACTAGTTGAGCAAACCGCACCAGAATCACACAGCAAATATCTTTCTCCAGGCAACAGATCCTAAAATGTTTTATACTCGTTTTTTAAAGTGACTTTACTGATCTTTCCAACCAAGTACAAAGGTGTAGTTCTGTTCATCCATGGAAGAATCGGATAGCATTATAAGTTGTAAACAACTAACAGATTCGATGATTTTACAGAGGAATCCATAAACTGATCAGACTCACCAAACTTCAGCCATGCCGGACTCAGTAATATCTCTAGTGGATGTAAGTGAACAAGACGCAAGATTGTGGCATTAATAAACCTCCAACAGCAGGAGTTTCAAACATCAAGCACAACTTGGCTCTTGTGTGAGGCCCCCTCTCAGGAGGTGGTGAAACAGCAGCCCATCCTTCCCACTGTCCACCTCCCAGTCTGTGCAGGGGGAGGGGGAGAGGGAGGGGGAGGGGGGTCTGCTGTAGGACCTGAACCCATTGTAGCATGAATACTGCTCCTTTATCTGCATGTAAATGAGTGGCCAGAAGGGAGATGGTTGCAGAGTAACAAAGGGGGAGAACAAGTCATTCTGTGCTCTGCACCAAGTCTGAGAGCGTTCACTTCCCACCGCTAGGCCTGTGTATCAAATGTAGAGCAACATGCACAATAGGAACCTGCCGCAAATAGTTTACAACAATTATGATTCATTCCGTGGTGCGAATATGACACAGTTTGGAGATATGAGGAACTGCAGATGCTGGAATCTTGAACAAAATGCAAAGTACTGGAGGAACTAGGTGGAGGATCAGGCAACATCTGTGGAGGGAATGATGCCTCTCTGAAGAAGGGCTCCTACCCGAAACACCGTCTGTCCATTCCTGCCGCAGATGCTGCCCGACCCACTGAGTTCCTCCTGCACTTTTAACAGGTTTGAAGGTTTGGAGATGCAGATACTGGAATGTGGAACAATAAAGTGCTGGAGGAACTCAGCGAGCCAGGCAGCATCTGTGGAGACATGGTGTGGAACAGAGACATGCCGTTTGTCCTTGCTATGGACAGAAACGGTGAAGGGGAGAGACCCAGGATAAAGAGGTGAGAGGATGGGGCAAGGGGGACCAAGGTGAGGAGGGGGGATTGATGGAGGGGGTCAAGTGGGGGAGGGATGGTGGAGTTAGCAACAGAGGCTGGGATGTGAATGATGGAGGTAACCAGAGGCTGCAGATGATGGAATCTGATGGGAAAGTACGGTGGATCAAACGAGGGAGGCGGGGGCAGATGGGAACAGAGAGAGGGGGCCCGAGGGAAGGGGTGTGGTGACGGGCAGATTGGGGGGGGGAGCAGGGAGTAGTGGGGAAGAAGGGTATATGTGAGAGGGTGTGGGTAGATGGAAGGACCAGGTTACCTGAGGTTGGGTACCGATCCCTAACCCAATGTGGATGCCATCATGTTGTAGACTAGGGCGGAATATGAGGTGCCGGTCCCCATATTTCACATTTGGTCTCACAGATAGGTGGGTTTGGGAATGGCTAGCAACTAGAAGCTCCTAATAGCCATGGTGGACATGGTAGACAACATGCAGGTAGTGTCACCGATGTACAGGAGGCTACACTGGGAACACGATGTGGTAGATGAGGTTGGAGGAGGTGCAGGTGAACCTCTGTCTCACCTGGAAGGAATGTTGGGGTCCCTGGACAATGGCAAGGGAGGAGGTATAAGGACAGGTGTTGCATCTCCTGTGGTTGCAGGGGAAAGTACCTGGGGAGTGGAGACAGATAGGTGGGAAGGGCTGAGTGAACCAAGGTGTTGTGGAGGGAGCCATCTCTGTAGAAGGCGGAAACGGGTGGAGATGGGAAGATGTGACTGGTGATGGGATCACGATGGAGGTGGCGGAAATGTCGGAGGATGATGTGTAGGATGTGGAGGCTGGTCAGGTGAAAGGTGAGGACCAGGGGAACTCTGTACCTATTCTGTACCTATTCTGAGGGGGGGGGGGTGAGCAGGAGATCTGGGTGAGGACAGATGTGGGAGCAGAAACCCTGGGGTGGGGGGGGGGGGTGGGGACCCCATCTTCTGAAGAAGGAGGACATGGCAGATGTTCTGGAGTGGGAAAGCCTCATCTGGAGAACCAATACGGTGGAGATGGAGAAGACATGGAGAGAGAGAGATCTTCCCATGAGACAGGATGGAAGGAGATGAAGTCCAGTCAGTTGTGGCTGTCAGTGGGCTTGTAGTGGATGCCAGTGGATAGTTTGGCTCCTGAGATGGAGACAGAGAGATCAAGAAAGGGGAGAGAAGCATTGGAGATAGTCCAGGTAATTTTGAAGGCAGGGTGGAAGTTGGTCTCAAAGATTATGAAATCGGTGAGTTCAGCATGGGTGCAGGAGCAGTCGTTGATGCAGCGGAGAGTAGTTGGGGGATGGGGGCAGTGTAGGTCTGGGGATTAGACTGCTCCCGGCAGCCAATGTTTCCTCTTACGTGTCTTCAATCATCATTGCAGTCCTCGTTAATACTTCCAGCTGGATTTGCCAAACTAGCGCTAACCTTCCCTCTTCCAGTCAGTTACTGACCTGAAGCAGCTTCTTGTGCCTTTTTACAAATGTGACAATTTTAAAATTTGACTTAACCAGAAATATAATGGCACATTTGAAACACAGCAATTGATGTAGCTGGTTAATATTTTTCAAAAGGTTCTAAATGATTTGATAATCTTTGAATATCGATTTGATAATCGATGGTCGGCGTGGACGGCTGGGTGAAGGGCCTCTTTTCAGATTGCATCTCTAAACTAAACTAAACATCAGCTAACACTTCCCCCACCCAGGAAAAGGTGTTTTATTATATATCTTCACACTCTGCACTCACCACAGGCCACAGGGCTGTGGATTAATCTTTGCACAAGGACTTGCCTTCCTCCTCTGAGGCCTCTTTCGCTGCCCAGTGATCTGTGTGTGTGCACATGGGCCCCTTATTCAGCACCTCTGCTCCTTTACATGAGGTAGCTACCGAGTGGGATTTAACCCCAAGAACGGCAGCAGTCAGGAGTGGAATGAAATGTACAAAACAGCTACTACTCACACCAGAAACCGCAGGGGCAATGAACCACACTTGTCTTTCTCTTTCTCAACAAAGTGATTTAAAAGAATAAATGGAACACTTTCACAAACACTACCCTGCGAAACATGTAAATTATATGTTGAAGAAGCTGTTATTGTTTTAAACATATTAACGATCAGATGGTGAAAGGGGAAAAATCATTTACTTCCTCAGTCCATTTTCCCCAGGAAAATATGTTGTTCACCTCACATAAACGTGAGTCTTTATTCATCATATAACCCACTGATCTCCCAGCAAAGGCCAAGCGGTCTTTCTGATTACATTCAACCCCAAGGGATTCCCAAACCTCAGATATAGAAGCAGGGAGCACAATGCAACAATCTGACCTCCTTGCCTCCTTCCTGCTACTTTCTGAACTATTTAAATGTTTTATTGTCTTATGTCCCAGATAGAACAATGAAATTCTTACTTGCAGCGGCACAACAGAATATGTGAACATAGTACTCTGAAATCAATATGATAAACAAGGAAAACAAATGTCAATGTGTGTGTATATATATATATACACACTCACACATATATACACACACACACACATATATATATACACACACATATATACACACACACATATATATATGCGTGCAATGCCACCAAATTCAAGTGCAGTTTCTTACCACTTCAAGCAGGGTGCAAGGCCACCAAATTCAAGTGCAGTTTCATACCATTTCAAGCAGGGTGCAAGGCCACTAAAGACAGCGAGTCATGACCTCTCCCTCCTCCATCTTGCAGAGACTGAGCCACGCCCACACTTCTGGGTTTTATAGTTCCTCCCCCTCCCACCAGAAGGGGCGTGGGCTTCATGGCGTGATTGACAGGCGAAAAAATCTCATATTTTAAAAACACTAATAACTCTTTTATTTTTCATCTATGGGAAAAATCCTCGGCACCTGATGAGCGGAGGGTGACTCTGAGTAAGATGGGCAAAAATCACAGCCGTACGTGGTAGCGTTTAGCATTTTCTAAAATCAATATAAAGCACAAACAGGAAGTGGTCAAGATTAGACTTTTAATTATATAGAAGGCAAGGCAACTTTACTTAGGCAAGGCAACTTTACTTAGGCAAGGCAACTTTAATTAGGCAAGGCAACTTTAATTAGGCAAGGCAACTTTAATTAGGCAAGGCAACTTTAATTAGGCAACACAGCTTTAGCATTTCCAAACCAAAGGCAACACAGCTTTAGCATTTCCAAACCAAAGGCAACACAGCTTTAGCATTTCTAAACTATATTTTCAAACCACATTAAGGGCATTGACAGGTCAGTAAAACCGCTCACAGTTTAGTAGACATGTGTTCAGTGTTATTCACAGCTCAGACTGAGAGACGTGACCCTCTCGCTCCCCCATCTTGCAGAGACTGACTGAGGCACTCAACACTTCCGGGTTTAATAGACCCTCCGGAAGGGGCGTGGCCTTCAGGAGAGAGAATCTCAACATTTTTAAAAACCTAATAACTCTTTTATGCTTCATCAATGGGAAAAATCCTCTTGTCCTGCGCAGCGGAGGGGGACATCTGAGTAAGATGGCCAAAAATCACAGCCGCGTTTTTTCTAAAATCAATATACAGAACAACAGGAAGTGGTCAAGATCAGACTTTTAGTAATATAGATACACGCACACACATATACACACACATATATATATATTTATATATATATGCTGCCAATCCATATGAGTTACTCCAGTATTTTATGTCTATCTTTGTTTAAACTAGCTTCTACCGTTCCTTCCTTTATACACTATACATTCGTACACATACATACGCATTAAAAGACAAACAATAATTGTGCTACGTGTTTAAGAAGGAACTGCAGATGCTGGAAAATTGAAGGTGGACAAAAATGCAGGAGAAACTCAGCGGGTGAGGCAGCATCTATGGAGCGAAGGAAATAGGCAATGTTTCGGGTCAAAACGTTTCGACACGAAACGTTGCTTATTTCTTTTGCTCCAAGAGTTTCTCCAG
Organism: Malacoraja senta; assembly: GCA_038087875.1. Taxonomy (NCBI): domain Eukaryota; kingdom Metazoa; phylum Chordata; class Chondrichthyes; order Rajiformes; family Rajidae; genus Malacoraja; species Malacoraja senta. Next base: position 3,997,066 of record CM075999.1, on the reverse strand, counting down.
CATTTTTGTCTACCAATAATTGTGCTACATTTAGTATAACTAGGTCAATTACAGATTGTTCACTTATCGAATGATAATTTCCCCAGTTCCTTGCATTAAAATCAAAGCAATGATAAAGTGTGACCATATAAACCAGCATCTGCAGTTCATTTTTAATAAATCATAAAGTGCACTTTGACTGGTCAACTGGCTACAGGACACTTCTGCAAAACTACCCATAATTAAGATTTTACATTGTTTGGATTTCGAAAGTCTACGGTTTGTGAAATTTATATTAAAATGTTTCGGTGGCATCTTGGGAATCTCTGATTTATCAATGGGAACTTAACCTGTTCAGTGCCACCCTTGAGTATACTTGGGTCATGGCCAATAGTGAAAATAAATAACTTGTTAATGAACAGGTAAAACTGAAGGTCACTGTGCCTAGAGTGAAACACGAGTTTGCAGGCCGAGGAATAGTATCCCGCGTCATCACCAATGGCACTGTATATCTTTCCACATTTGTAATAATATTTGATTATAACTTGATCTCAACACAGGAAAATATTATGTTTATGTTCCTTAAATTCCAGTTGGGTTTTTGCATTTGTAAGGCTGTTTATCAACCTTAAAGTAAAAGAATGGACATGAAGAAAACTTACCCATTGTTGGGGAAAAAACCCAGAACTATTTCCCAGCAAACTCTCCCTTTATTCCCAAACTAAAATGTAAAAGAATATTGTGGCACACAGAGGGTGGTGATGTATAGAACGAGTTGCCAGAGGAGGTAGATGAGGCAGGGACTATCACAACATTTAAAATACATTTGGGCAGGTACAGTTTGAGAAGAAAATTGAGCAAATGTGGGTAAATGAGAGTAGCTTACATAAATACACAGATACATAGAAAATAGGTGCAGGAGTAGGCCATTCGGCCCTTCGAGCCTGCACCGCCATTCAATATGATCATGGCTGATCATCCAACTCAGTATCCCGTACCTGTCTTCTCTCCATACCCCCTGATCCCTTTAGCCACAAGGGCCACATCTAACTCCCTCTTAAATGTAGCCAATGAACTGGCCTCAACTACCCTCTGTGGCAGAGAGTTCCAGAGATTCACCACTCTCTGTGTGAAAAAGTTTTTTCTCATCTCGGTCTTAAAGGATTTCCCCCTTATCCTTAAGCTGTGACCCCTTGTCCTGGACTTCCCCAACATCGGGAACAATCTTCCTGCATCTAGCCTGTCCAACCCCATAAGAATTTTGTAAGTTTCTATAAGATCCCCTCTCAATCTCCTAAATTCTAGCGAGTATAAGCCAAGTCTATCCAGTCTTTCCTCATATGAAAGTCCTGACATCCCAGGAATCAGTCTGGTGAACCTTCTCTGCACTCCCTCTATGGCTATAATGTCCTTTCTCAGATTTGGAGACCAAAACTGTACGCAATACTCCAGGTGTGGTCTCACCAAGACCCTGTACAACTGCAGTAGAACCTCCCTGCTCCTATACTCAAATCCTTTTGCTATGAAAGCTAACATACCATTCGCTTTCTTCACTGCCTGCTGCACCTGCATGCCTACTTTCAATGACTGGTGTACCATGACACCCAGGTCTCACTGCATCTCCCCTTTTCCTAATCAGCCACCATTTAGATAATAGTGTGCTTTCCTGTTTTTGCCACCAAAGTGGATAACCTCACATTTATCCACATTATACTGCATCTGCCAAACATTTGCCCACTCACCCAGCCTATCCAAGTCACCTTGCAGTCTCCTAGCATCCTCCTCACAGCTAACACTGCTCCCCAGCTTAGTGTCATCCGCAAACTTGGAGATGTTGCCTTCAATTCCCTCATCCAGTTCATTAATATAAATTGTAAATAGCTGGGGTCCCAGCACTGAGCCTTGCGGTACCCCACTAGTCACTGCCTGCCATTGTGAAAAGGACCCGTTTACTCCTACTCTTTGCTTCCTGTTTGCCAGCCAGTTCTCTATCCACATCAATACTGAACCCCCAATACCGTGTGCTTTAAGTTTGTATATTAATCTCTTATGTGGGACCTTGTCGAAAGCCTTCTGAAAGTCCAGATACAACACATTCACTGGTTCTCCCCTATCCACTCTACTAGTTACATCCTCGAAAAATTCTATAAGATTCGTCAGACATGATTTACCTTTCGTAAATCCATGCTGACTTTGTCCAATGATTTCACCACTTTCCAAATGTGCTGCTATCCCATCTTTAATAACTGACTCTAGCAGTTTCCCCACTACCGATGTTAGACTAACTGGTCTGTAATTCCCCGTTTTCTCTCTCCCTCCCTTCTTAAAAAGTGGGGTTATGTTTGCTACCCTCCAATCCTCAGGAACTACTCCAGAATCTAAAGAGTTTTGAAAAATTATCACTAATCCATCCACTATTTCTGGAGCTACTTCCTTAAGTACTCTGGGATGCAGCCTATCTGGCCCTGGTGATTTATCGGCCTTTAATCCATTCAATTTACCCAACACCACTTCCCGACTAACCTGGATTTCACTCAGTTCCTCCATCTTCTTTGACCCACGGTCCCCTGCTATTTCCAGCAGATTATTTCTGTCTTCCTTAGTGAAGACGGAACAAAAGTAGTTATTCAATTGGTCTGCCATATCCTTGTTCCCCATGATCAATTCACCTGTTTCTGACTGCAAGGGACCTACATTTGTTTTAACTAATCTCTTTCTCTTCACATATCTATAAAAACTTTTGCAGTCAGATTTTATGTTCCCTGCCAGTTTTCTTTCATAATCTATTTTCCCTTTCCTAATTAAGCCCTTTGTCCTCCTCTGCTGGTCTCTGAATTTCTCCCAGTCCTCTGGTATGCTGCCTTTTCTGGCTAATTTGTACGCGTATCCCTGATTTCCCTTGTTATCCATGGATGCACTACCTTCCCTGATTTATTCTTTTACCAAACTGGGATGAACAATTTTTGTAGTTCATCCATGCAGTCTTTAAATGCCTTCCATTGCATATCCACCATCAACCCTTTTAGAACTAATTGCCAGTCAATCTTGGCCAATTCACGTCTCATACCCTCAAAGTTACCTTTCTTTAAGTTCAGAACCATTGTTTCTGAATTAACAATGTCACTCTCCATCCTAATGAAGAACTCAACCATATTATGGTCACTCTTGCCCAAGGGGGCACGCACAACAAGACTGCTAACTAACCCTTCCTCATTACTCAATACCCTCTCCAGAATAGCCTGCTCTCTCGTTGGTTCCTCTACATGTTGGTTTAGATAACTATCCCGCATACATTCCAAGAAATCCTCTTCCTCAGCACCCCTGCCAATTTGATTCACCCAATCTATATGTAGATTGAAGTCACCCATTATAACTGTTTTGCCTTTGTTGCACGCATTTCTAATTTCCTGTTTGATGCCATCCCCAACTTCACTACTGTTAGGTGGCCTGTACACAACACCCACCAGCGTTTTCTGCCCCTTAGTGTTTCGCAGCTCTACCCATACCGATTCCACATCCCCCAAGCTAATGTCCTTCCTTTCCACTGCGTTAATCTCCTCTCTAACTAGCAACGCTACCCCACCTCCTTTTCCTTTCTCTCTATCCCTCCTGAATATTGAATATCCCTGGATGTTCAGCTCCCAGCCTTGGTCACCCTGGAGCCATGTCTCCGTGATCCCAACTATATCATAATCATTAATAGCTATCTGCACGTTCAACTCATCCACCTTATTACGAATGCTCCTTGCATTGAGACACAAAGCCTTCGGGCTTGTTTTTACAACGCTCTTACCCCTTTTACAATTATGTTGAAAAGTGGCCCTTTTTGATTTTTGTCCTGGATTTGTCTGCCTGCCACTTTTACTTTTCACCTTGCTACCTATTGCTTCCGCCCGCATTTTACACCCCTCTGTTTCTCTGCTCGCCCATTTAAGATCCCCACCACCTCTTATTCTCTGTTTATTATTGTTTTGTTCTTTCCCCCCTACCTGTTGGGTCTGAGTGCTTCCCTTCTCTGCCTCCTGCCTCACACACTGTCTAATAGCTTTCTCTATTTGAGGGGCACCTTGCTTGGCATGGACGAGCTGGGCTGTGGAGCCCAAAGATCCTATAGCAAGTGGAGCTTGTTTCTATGCTCTGTGATTCTATGGTGAGTGCACAAGTCTTGCTGTCTCCAGTGTAAGCCCAATCCTCTTAGAACTTTGCAAGTTGAGACTTAAAACGTCCTGGGGTTGTGATCTGACATGGCAGGCACGCCAGTGTTGTAGTCAGCACAGTTTGTTCAAGGTGTGGGTGTTACCGGCCCCGCCTGTATGCATTACCCTTCCTTAATTCCCTTGAACTAAGTGACTTCCCGGACCATTTCGGGGGACAGTTTGAAACGTCACCTATTCCCTTTTCCCCAGAGATGCTGCCTGCCCCGCTGAGTTACTCCAGCATTTTGTGTCTATCTTCGGTGCAAACCGCATCTGCAGTTCCTTTCAACACATTAGAATCAGTCTAGATAGGTCTGTTCCCTTTAACGTAGTACGGACCCAAGCCTGATCCGTGAATTTTAGGTGAGGATTCTTTTCACCAAAATAATCTTAAGTGAAAGTTTCCAGACACGCAGTGTGTATTTGCACAGAGGGTGTCTGGGTTCTGGGAATCTCCGCGTGTAAGCACACGGCACTAACGGAAGGCCAGGGACCCACACAAGCCACAACGGCCAACCTGCAGCTTAAAATCAATAGTGCGGTGACTCAAAATGCAATGGTTTACGATCGGATTTATCATCCAACCTTTCAAAGCCAATCCCACCAATTTGAATGCATTAATGTTAATCTTCTGATGTGAGTAGTAGCTGTTTTGCACATTTCATTCCACTCCTGACTGCTACCGTTCTCGGGGTTAAATCCCGTTCGGTAGCTACCTCATGTACTTGAGTAAAGGAGCAGAGGTGCTGAATAAAGGGCCTATGTGCACACACACACACACACACACACACACACAGATCACTGGGCAGCGAAAGAGGCCTCAAAGGAGGAAGGCCAGTCTTTGTCCAGCGCCGATCAGTGTGCGAAGAATTATCCAGTTGCTTAATATGGGTAAATGGTTCCGTTTCAGTTATAAACCCACTTTTGACAAATGATAATGCAAGGGTAGTTTTATTATACAAGATTGTCCCTTAGTTCACACAACCGCATCACAGTAACACTGGAGGGGAATTGGACAGGCATTGTTGTACATAACCTGCTTCAGCGGGTCGATAAAACATCCCTTTGTTACATTTATTTCATCAACTTATTCACCAGATCCGATTCCGACATCTTGATCTCCAGGGACCACATCTAATTGTGCGTAGATCCTAACTTTCAAATCCATGTCAAAATGCTTTATTTTCCAATACTGCGTGTAACTTTGTCCATGGCACAGAGAGGAAGGATGCCCATGTGATTCAGTTACTGTGAACATAAGCATGAACCAACATGAGCCAACATCACGTGTGGTTCCTGTACAATAACCACAGCCTCAAATCCACGCCGTCCCGTTGCAGGGAAATCTATATCCTTCAGCCTTTCAAATTTTTTTTTTAAACGGACTTTATGTCACCCGAGACCCGTTTTCCATCCTGATTATGGGTGCTGTCTGTAAGCAGTTTGTGCGTTCTCCCCGTGACCTGCGTGGGTTTTCTCCCGGGGTCCGATTTCCTCCCACACTCCAAAGACGTGTAGGTTTGGAAGTTTGTAAGTTTGACCGGTAAAATTGTAAATTGTCCTTAGTGTATAGGATAGTGCTGGTGTAGGAGGATTGCTGGTCGGCGCGACGCAGTGGGCCAAATAACCTGCTGTTTCTCTAAAGTAAACTCAACCAATGTGAATTTATTGTAAACAAATTATCTGGTTATTGTCAGTGAACAGAGGGCAGTTGTATATGGAATGTGCCAGAGATTTATTCACTCACTGCTGGATGGTCACTAGTGGATAGACACAGAGTGCTGGAGTAACTCAGTGGGTCAGGCAGCATCTGTGGAGAACATGGATAGGTGACGTTTCACAGAGTGCTGGAGTAACTCAGCGGGTCAGGCAGCATCTGTGGAGAACATGGATAGGTGGCGTTTCAGGTGGAGACCCTTCTTCATGAGAGGACTGCCCTTTCACCACTTTCACGGTGACTGGATGTTGCTTCCACAATGTGTGATCTGTGTGCACGGACTTCTTGTCCCTTTAACCTCTTCTGCTTTTCTCATCTCTCATCCTCCTTGAATATCTGATTTGTGTTCCTACCTTATTCCATATTCAAGTTTTTCCAAATTATATTTTCCATGGTGTGTCTAGATTTCTTTTGTTTCGTGCTTATTATTTCTCCTGTGAGCGGTGATGAGATTCACCAGAATAAAATTAAACTTTGCACAAAACAAATCCTGAATTAATATTCCATGCAGCTTCCAGTCCCTTTGTCTGCTTGTTTTTTTGTGCCCGTTCATTGATTGTTAAACACATTTTGACTTTTCTTCTTCTTTTGTGGTTGCTTGACCTTGCAAACTGTATTTTGCATCCATTCGGAGTGTGTAATGATTCTATTGAAGGCCTCGTCGATTCTCCCGTCATCCTCAGCGAGGAAATTCTCCCCATGTCACTCCCCATCACAGCCTGATCCTCATTTTCATTTCTCCTGCATTCACTGGCGCTAATTCCCCCTCTCCACTGTCTTTTGCCTTTAAGGTAGCGTTCAGTGTTCTCAGCGCTGAATCCTCCAACAGAAAAGCTCAGGGAATAAACAGAACAACAGGCTGAATGCTGTGGAGTTGTGTACTGGGGAAATGCCTCCACAGCCCAGTCATGAAGGAACCATTGTGCTAACGTGCGCAGATGAAGTATGTGTTTTAATTATCCTTCAGCAGCACAGCCTGTCAACTCCTCATTTCCTTTTACGTACTTGTGTGTGATTTGGGAAGTTTTTTAGCATGTTAGGAAGGGTGCAGTCAGAGCTGAATAGGTCCAAACCGTGGCAGAGGAGCCCTCATTCACGAGCAGACTACAACACAACACACAGGCAGTACAGTGGTGCAGTGGGTAAAGCCGCTGCCTCACAGCACCAGAGACCCCGGTTCGATCCTGAGCTTGGGCGCTGTCTGTGTGGGGTTTGCCTATTCCCACGCTGCCCTTTCTGTCCTGGGCCTCCTCCAATGTCAGAGTGAGGCCAAACACAAATTGGAGGAACAGCACCTCATATTTCGCTTGGGCAGCTTACACCCCAGCGGTACATTGATTTCTCTAACTTCAAGTAACCCTGACATTCCCCCTGTCTCTGCCCCTCCCCCACCCCAATCATCATACTAGTTTCACTGTCATCTTGAAGAATTCTCAACAACCAACAAGGGACCATTGTGGGCTCCACATTTCCTTGATCATCATTGCTTTTTATCATACCTTTCATTCATTTACTTCAAGCTTGAGGAAGGATATTCTTGCCGGGATGGTGGGACTGTCATATTTTGATAGATTAGAGCGGCTGGACTTGTATACTCTGGAATTTAGAAGGATGAGAGAGGATCTTATTGAAACATATAAGATTAGTAAGGGTTGGACACGCTAGAGGCAGGAAACATGTTCCCGATGTTGGGGGAGTCCAGAACCAGGGGCCATAGTTTAAGAATAGGTTGTAAGCCATTTAGAACGGAGATGAGGAAATACTGTTTCACACAGAGAGTTGTGAGTCTGTGGAATTCTCTGCCTCAGAGGGCGGTGGAGGATGGTTCTCTGGATGCTTTCAAGAGAGAGTTAGATAGCGCTCTTAGGGATAGCGGAGTTAAGGGATATGGGGAGAAGGCAGGAATGGGGTAATGATTGTGGATGATCAGCCATGATCACATTGAATGGCGGTGCTGGCTCGAAGGGCCGAATAGGCCATTCGTCCCATCAAGTCTACTCCGCCATTCAATCATCTGATCTATCTCTCCCTCTTAACCCCACTCTCCTGCCTTCTCCCTATAACCTCTGACACCCATTGGAAAGTTGGAATCAGCGATCCAGATTTAAGGCTACATTGAAAATCTATGTTCCTTAATCCCCCTCCCCCAGCCATGCAATGTAATCAACACTCACATTGTTCCAGGCAGTAATTTTTTGAGCTAAACATGAACATCAGCTCAGGACAAGTAAAACCTCTCTTTATTCGGAGGAAGCGTTGAACACATCTCCGGAGTTTGGTACCAACATTGCACAACAGAATACACTAAACTGCAAGGAATATTTGCATCAATATCAGAAATAGAACAGCAATATTTGCATCAATATGAGAAATAGAACAGCTTGTAATGCATGTCACACACTCAGTCAAATAATTGTCTTTAATTTTAATCTTCATTGTGTTATAAGCACGGGCTGTGGTGAGTTTAATAGGATGGTTATGAAGACGTTAAACAGTGGCACACATCCAACAGAACAGTATGATTATGTGGTTGATGTGTACAACTGAAATTATGTTTCTCCTTCCCTCTGGGGCAGCCTGTAATTAAACAAAATACAATAAAAAGATAATTGAATGGAGGAGTGCCATATCAGTGAAAGCAGCGGAGAGGAAAAACTCTGCGAAGTGTTGCCTTTCTTCCCACCAATTAGGTACAGCCCCGGGTGAATGGACCAGCCAACCACAACCTAACCCTAACCCCCACCTCAATAATCCTACCAACTCTCCCAAACAATTCTCAAGTCCAACCAGCTATTGAGGGCATCCTCGTTTATGTCATACCACAATCGGGAAGAAGGTACATGAGCCTGAGAACCATGACATCCAGGTTCATGCCTCGGAAAAGTAGCCAACTGAATTGAAGACTAGTCCATTCCATCCATTCCTTCAGGCTGAAGGTACAGAAGCTTCAAAGCCCGCACCACCAGACTCAGGAACAGCTTCTTCCCCTCTGTTATCAGGCTTCTGAACAGTCCTTCCATAAGCCAGGGTACTGTCTGATTCACCTCTACCCCATTGCGGACATTGGACTTTGTCTCTGGAACTGAGAACCATACAATGCTGAGAACTATATTCTGCACTCTGTATCTTCCCCTTTGCTCTGCCTATTGTACTGGAGTTTGACTTGATGTATTTATGTACAACATTATGTGATCTGATTGGATAGCATACATAACAAAGCTGTCACCTGTACCTCAGTACATGTGACAATAATAAACCTAATGGTTCCCAGCAACCATCAGGCTCTTGAACACTGCACAACACTAACTTCAGCAACTGTGATCTTCAATGGACTTTATTTTGGTTGCACTTCAGACTTCACATTTGCCATATGATGGTATGGTTACCTACTATTACTGATTCCTAATTTATGGAATTATTGATTATTGTGTATTTATCTGTGTGTTATTACGGTACTGGGTCTATTAAGCTGCAGCAAGTTAAAAGGATGATATTGAAACATATAAGATTATTAAGGGTTTGGACACGCAAGAGGCAGGAAACATGTTCCCGATGTTGGGGGAGTCCAGAACCAGGGGCCACAGTTTAAGAATAAAGGGTAAGCCATTTAGAACGGAGACGAGGAAACACTTTTTCACACAGAGAGTTGTGAGTCTGTGGAATTCTCTGCCAAAGAGGCCGGTTCTCTGGATACTTTCAAGAGAGAGCTAGATAGGGCTCTTAAAGATAGTGGAGTCAGGGGATATGGGGAGAAGGCAGGAACGGGGTACTGATTGGGGATGATCAGCCATGATCACGTTGAATGGCGGTGCTGGCTCGAAGGGCCGAATGGCCTATTCCTGCACCTATTGTCTATTGTCTATAATATCATTGTTCTGTTGCCAGTACATAAGTCTCTTGAAATAGCTTACATTTTTCTTCCCTGGCCATGTCCCCCTCTTCCTTTGCTTCCCTCATGAAAAGGTGTGTTCAATTACCAACACAATTTCAACGATGATTATCATATGTCCCGTGCATTAGGCTGAGCAGCAAAAGGTGGACATTTGTCAGAAATTGTCAAATGGCCAACTTATCTCAGCCTCTCAATGACCTCCGGATCCGCTCATTTGCCATATGTTGTACCAGGAAGCTCTTAATAAGCACCATGGCTCATTGGCAGATGGCCCTGGAGCTTGCTGCTTCCAATAAGAACAAGGATGATGGAGACACAATGAACTGCAGATGCTGGAATCTTAATTAAAAAAACAAGTGCTGGAAGAACTCAGCGCGTCAGGCAGCATCTGTGGAGGGAATGGACAAATGCCGTTTTGGATCAGGACCCTTATTCAGATTCAGACGATGTAGAACACAACGTGCTAGAGTAACAGCCAATGTTTCGGGCTGGGACCCAGACTGAAGAAGGGCCCTGATCCGAAACATTTCAGACCATTTCCCTCTACAGATGCTGCCAGACCCGGTCGTTTATGTTTTACAACACGGCTGATCCTGTGTTTCATCCACTTTGCTCCCAATTCCCATCTGTCTTATTGGCGTAAAAAAATCCACCAATCTCCGCCTTGAATATACTCAACAACTGAGCATCTCAGCCGGCTGAGGTCCACGGGTGCAAGGATTTCACCGTGCGGTGTGTACGTGACACCAATGAACCATTGAACATTGCAGCCCTGTGGCTACACACATTTCCTCCCTTCAAAACCCTTAACCAATGCTTCAGGATTAGCCAGTCTACACCAACAATCTCTCAGTATCCACCTATCAAGCCGTCTCAGAATCTTTGCATGTCTCCATAAGATCTACCACCCTATCAAACGATCAAGCCCTGTCAACCCCCATCATCCACGCAATCAGGCTCTCTCAGAGACTTGCAGGTCTCTGCAAGATCATCTCTCATTCTTCTCAACTTTCATGAGTTTGGCCAGTCTTAGTCTTTGCTCATGACCCCACCCAGCCACTGTCACTACTGAACTTCTTACTCCCTCTTCTCCCATCTCCCATCGGGCAAGAGGTACAGAAGCATGAAAACGCACACCTCCAGATTCAGTGACAGTTTCTTCCCAGCTGTTATCAGGCAACTGAAGCACCCTTTCACTAACTAAATAATGGCCCTGACCTCCCATCTACCTCATTGGAGACCCTCAGACTATCTTTAATTACACTTTATTGTACCAAACATTATTCCCTTTATACAGTATCTGTACACTGTCAACAAATCGATTGTAATCATGTATAGTCTTCCCACTGACTGGATAACACACAAAAGCTTTTCACTGTACCTCAGTCCATGTGACAATGAACTAAACTAAACTAAACATTTTGTCTGATCAAACTCCTGTGGATTTCGCCAATTACCTTTCAGGAAAAGAGCATTCCTCCATCCAATGAGACTCTGAAGCCAATGGACAAGGAATCTTCAAACCGAAGACAGGCATTGAGTGAAGATTACATTTAACTTAGATGGACAGAGTCACAGAGTGATACAGCGGGGAAACAGACCCTTCAGCCCAACTTGCCCACACTGACCAACGTGTCCCATCTACACTAGTCCCACCTGCCTGCATTTGTCCCAAATCCCTCTAAACCCTTCCTATCCATGTTTCTATCTGAAGGTTTCTTACATGTTGCAATAGTCCCTGCCTCAACTACCTCCTCTGGCAGCTCCAGTGACTAGAGTTTGGTTCTGAGCAGACATTCCTCGGTGGTGAGAAAGCAGGGAGAGAGATTGGTTGGTGAAATATTTGGGAATATTAAAATTGATCCATTCTTGAATAAACCATAAAGGTCCCTCCTGTTGAGAGCAACGGGAGAATCTAATTACTAAGTAGCACGTTCCACAAAAATCCATCTGTCTATTCAATTATTAATAAATGATATCGCTCCCATACTCTACATTTATTTTTCTACATTATGCATCATAAATCAGAAGCCAATCAGAGAACTGCAAGCCAGGTGATTCACTAAATTGACATTGCGTTTCCCCGAAGCCAATATGAAGCTCTGGAGAAGCGGATAGCTTGAAATCAGCACTTTCCTAAAGCTTGATATCTTAGTCCATATTAGTTTAACAAATGTTAGTTAATTCTCCCTGAGAAGCTCCCATTTATGCTCTCAAGTATATGTGCTAATACGCTTCATAGACTGAGATCAGGAACAGATTTTCTTACGTTCATGGCACATGTAAGATCCTGGCTGAAACATTCACAGCTTTTTCAGTCTAATTTTGCTTCAGATCTCAAGAAAAATGAACAGTCCACACAATAATTACATAGAAACATAGAAAATAGGCGCAGGAGTAGGTCATTCGGCCCTTCGAGCCAGTATTACCATTCAATATGATCATGGCTGATCATCCAAAATCAGTACCCCGTTCCTGCTTTCTCCCCATAATCCCTTGATTCCCTTAGCCCTAAGAGCTAAATCTAACTCTCTCTCAATTCTCAAAGGTTAGAAGGATAAACTCTGGTACAGAAATGATTCAGTTCCGTTTCAATTTAGTTTAATGTCACGTGTACCGAGGTACAGTGAAAAGCTTTTGTTGCGTGTTAACCAGTCAGCGGAAAGACAATACATGATTACAATCGAGCCATTTTTAATAGTGTACAGATACATGATAAGGGAATAACGTTTAGTGCAAGGTAAAGCCAGCAAAGGCCGATCAAAGATAGTCTGAGGGTCACCAATTAGGTAGATACCGTAGTAGTTCAGCACTGCCCTCTAGTTGCCTGATAACAGCTGGGAAGAAACTGTCCCCGAATCTGGAGGTGTGAGTTTTCACGTTTCTGAATCTTTTGCCCATTTGGGTGAGGGGAGAAGAGGGAGTGGCCAGATCATTCATTACTCGAGGTTTCAGTGTCATAACTGATCTAACTCCTGTATCATTCAAATTGATTCTTCCTTATAAACTCTGCACGTCATCGGAAAGGACTTAGCCCAATGTCACAAACACTGCCACGTGACCTAACAAGAACAAGGCTTGTGGGGTGCCATTAATGTGGCAGCACAGGCTGAACTGTTCAATAAATAAAACCTCTCAGTCAACTACCTCAGACGAGATAGCTCAAATCACGGGCAGTCTCTGAAAGGAGAAAGGACAGTTTAGTTTAGTTTATTGTCAGGGTTTAGGGAGGGAATTCGAGAGTGTAGACCTTGACAACTCCGGGTTTGATCAAGAGGGCAGAGTGTATTGGAGTCTAATATAAATGTAACCGCTTCAGAAATTGCAGTGTCCTTGGGCATCCGTCCCACCCTCACTGGTCGAGTCTGAGGAAATTGTCTCTCTGCGCTGGATCTGTCCGAAGATGTGTGTTGACTGCCTTCCCTTCCCCATTTAAACCCCATCTGCCATTTCTCCACACGTTTCTGTTGCTGATCTATATCGTGTCACATACCTTGAAATTCTTCCTCAACATTCACAATTCCAGCAATCTTGGCTGAAGATGTCAGTAGAGGTGATGACTGGGTTTAGGAACTGATGTCTAGGTTTAAGGAAGAGATTGTCTGGGTTTTTTCTGGGGGTGGGGGGCGGGAGACAGTTGTGTCTAAGAGGTTGTGTCTGGATGTAGAGAGCAAATAACACAAAGTAACTCAGCGGGTCAGGCACCATCTCTGGAGAACATGGACAAGGTACACAAAAATGCTGGAGAAACTCAGCGGGTGCAGCAGCATCTATGGAGCGAAGGAAATAGGCAACGTTTCGGGCCGAAACCCTTCTTCAGACTGATGGACAAGGTGACGTTTTGGGTCGAGACCCTTCTGCAGACCAGCATTTTTTTGTGATCCAGCATTTGTGATGTCCGAGTCTCGAGGAGAAACCTAGATTTAGGGAAGAGACGGCTGTATCAGGGAGCTGATGTCAGAGAGACGGCAGCTGGGTCCAGGGAGGAGACGGCTGTGTCTAGCTGGAGATGTCTAGGTCTGGAGGAGCTGTCTGGGTTCCGGCTGGAGGGTGTGTGTCTCTGTGCCCGAGGGAGGAGGCACGTGGGCATCGGGCCAGCCCGCGGGCGACGGGCCGAGTGTCCGAGTCCGGCCCGACTTGACCCCGGCGCTCCCATTGGCCATCCCCCCCGCCAGTGACATCATCCTGCGCGACCCGATTGGCCGCGGGCTCCGCCAATGGGCGGCGACGGGGCGGGACCGACGTCTCTCCGAGTCCTGATTGGTTCCGAGCTCCCGTCCGTCAGCGGGGACGGGGTAGACTACGCCTTCTGATTGGTCAGATGTCCGGTCTGTCAGCGGGGGGAGGCGGGACGGTCTGGCGATTGGCCGGAGCAGCTGTCGGTCAGCGGGGGGGGGGGGAGTAGAGATCCTATAGGATGTTGGGTGGGGAGGGTCCGGGTCCGGGGCGGCAGCGGCAGCGGCAGCGGACGGGACAGGACGGGACGGGACTGGCCGTGTGGGAGCCGCACATTAGCCGGCAGCCGGGGAGCTGGTCTGGTGCTGCCGGGCGGGGCGGGGCGAGGCGAGGCGCCGCTGCTGCTGCTGCTGCTGCCGCGGAAGATGGTGCAGCAGACGGCGGGCTCGGCCAGGCGGCGCGGTGGAGGAGGAGGAGGAGGAGGAGGAGGAGGAGGAGGAGGAGGAGGAGGAGGTGGAGGAGGTGGAGGAGGTGGAGGAGGAGGAGGAGGAGGAGGAGGAGGAGGAGAGGGCGCCGACAGCGGCATCAGCGACATGAGCGCGGCGTCCAGCCCCACCCAACCCATGGGGCGGCGGCGGCGGCGGGACCCCGGGTCGGGGCGAGGATGAGGGGGCGGCGGGCGGCTGCCAGCCCGACTGGTGCAAGACGCCGACGGGACACATCAAGCGGCCGATGAACGCCTTCATGGTTTGGTCTCAGATCGAGAGGAAGAAGATCATGGAGCAGGTGCCCGACATGCACAACGCCGAGATCTCCAAGCGCCTGGGCAAGAAGTGGAAGCTGCTGAAGGAGGCGGAGAAGAGCCCGTTCATCAGAGAGGCCGAGCGGCTTCGCCTCAAACACATGGCGGACTATCCCGACTACAAGTACCGGCCGAGGAAGAAGGTCCGTGGGGAACCCGCGCCCCCCGCCCCCGCCGCCGCCGCCGCCGAGCCCCGGTCGCACAAGAAGCCGCCGGGCAAGAACACAACCGGGCGCACAAAGCCAAGCAGCTGCTGGAGCGCTCCAAAGCCAAGCGGGCGGCCAAAGGGGGCCAGCACGGGGCGCTGGGGCCGAACGGCCGCCGCCCGCCTCCCGCCGAGCCCGAGTCTGAAGGGGAGGAGGTGGAGGACGCGGAGCCCGAGGCCGAGCTGCTACACTACTGCCTGGGGGGCAAGAAGCCGCCCAGCTCGGGAGCCGCGACCCTCCGGCCGCCCTCTCTCCGCCCGCCCGCCCGACGACTGCGACGGGCAGCTGCTTCTCTTCGACCTCAGCCTGAACGTGGCGGCGGGCGGCGGCGGCGGCGGGGCCGGCCCGGGGGGGCACCTCTCCCTGGACAAGGACAGCGACTCGCTGGCCGGCGGCAGCAGCCCCGTCTCGCACTTCGAGTTCCCCGACTATGGCACCCCCGAGGTGCGCAAAATGATCTCGGGAGACTGGCTGGAAATCGAGTCCAACATTTCCTACTAGCTTCTGTCCCCTCCCCCCCTTCTCTTCTCCCCCTCCCCTCTCCCCCCTCCCCCCCCCCCCCCCACCCGTCCCCTCTTCCCCACCCACTCTCCCTCTCCCCTTCCTAGACCCGGGATACCCGGCCCGCCCGGGTCCAGCGCATCGGATACAACTCCGCAGCCTCTCCCCGAATGTAGCCGCGGGTCGCGTCAGGTCAGCGCGGCGCCGGCGCTACCTGTCACCCCGTCTGACAGGAGCGGCCGCCCGCCCGCGGTAGTGAGTGGGCGAGGGGCGCTGCAGAGTGGTTGGGGGGGGGGGGGGGGAGCGGGCATTATCAGCGGAACACCTCCAGCGGGGGCGGGGGAGAGAAGAAGCAAAAATGAAGAGATTTTTGGAAGTCATGATGGAAACAGATTGGATCTTGCTGGCTTTGCAGAACGCGAGCGTAGTTTGTTGTGATTTAGCGGCAGAGCGGTGGTATCTATCTCCTTGTGGTCCTAGTTTTACGAGTTGGTGTATGTGGGTGATTTTTAGCCTGTTTGCCCTCGCAGTGTAGATTTGCGGTCTAGACCAGATTGGGGGAGGGGAGGGGAGGGGAGGGGGGGATGTCTGGTTGTCGGCCTTGCGTTAGTCAGTGAACCACCAACTGTTATGGTCTTGGTTATGAAGTGATTTTTAATGTCTGTGAGACACGCTGGTTGGATGAGAGGGGCTCGGGTCTCCTCGCGGAGATGGGCCGACCTCTCGCCACTAACACGACGCGGTTTATGGGTTTGCAGGAACGAGAGGGTGGGTTCAGGACAATATGGATACGGTTAATGTTGGGACTATTAGTAGCTGAATTTGAGGAATACATATTTGATTGTGCCAATTTACTACAGTATATCTATAACAGGGAGGATTGGAGAATACAAATGTTGGTGTGTCACACCTCGGTTGTTCAAGGCTGGCTGCGGGTTGATGGATGTAGCTTTGGGTCATTGCTGTACAAACTAGCATCAAGGATCGCGTAGTGCTCGCCTTCCCGACTTTGGATCATATACAAATTTACTGTGAATTTTGAAATGGTATTATTGATCTCAGCTGTTTACCGCTCAGGACTTGTACAATTCAGTGAACACGGACTCTACCACCGCGTCGACATTGCCTCTGCTCGGGTCAGCATCGCTGCTGGCGGCACCGTGGCGCCCAACCCCCCCCCCCTCCCCCGCCCCCCTGCTTGAAGCATCTGCTACCAAGGTGCGTTGTTGATGTTTGGGATGTCCACACCTTCACCCCCCCCCCCCCCACCCCCCGCACAGGGAGGGTCGGGCAGTGCCGTGTAGAGCAACGACATGCGGCAGTTTCCTTCTCGGGGCTGGACCCGATGGTCTCACTGTCAGCACTGGATACCGCACACGTTTTGTTTATTTGCTCTGGACTTTGAATCAAGGTACTGTACATAAAAAAAAGGATTTTTTTTTTTTAAAGAACAAAATCAAATGTTTCTTTTTTTTCTAAAGAAATAATGCTGTAAACGATGAACTGTTTTTACTGATTACCTCTGAGTTTAAATTACATCAAAGCTGTTGAGACGCAGCCGAAAAGGGAATGTTATCGCGAAGGTGCGACCTCAATTTGCTGTCTCGTTTCACTCCGAGCAAGCTCGCCCGCCCGCCGTGTCGTATCATGGACCTTCCTTTCTTCCTTGGAGATATGTGAGTGGGAAGCTGACTATCACGGTGCAGTGACGGGACCTCTTGACGCGACCTGCTACAATGCTGGCATTCATACCCGCAGCTACCGGGGAGGGGGGGAGGGGGGGGCTGTTTTGCAGACCTGCAGTCCGAGACAGGGAAATAAATATCCATCTTGTAACAGGATTCATGCACTGTCTGTCACTGGGAGATTTGCCGTTGCAAACTACTGTTTACAAACTACTGGACAGTATTTTAAATTTTGATTGCAAGGCAACATGACAACAAGTTAGAAGCAATATCAATGTTTGAATATCATGATGTTGCAATAATTCCCGATCTTTTTTGTTGCCTTAAATGAAGTTAACCTCGGATTGCAAAAGGTGATTTTGTTTCTGCATTAATGGAGAGTCTGGAATGTCCGCCGTGGGTATGAAGGTCAGTTTGTACCAGGCTGCGTTAGTCAATGGTTCTGCAGCACTACACACTAGTTAGTATTCTATCCAAAGACCCGCACACCATTCCTCAAATAACTGGCCTAAAATGGGAGCTTTTCCCATTAATTTCAGGAACAAAGCCTTTATAATGCGTTTTTTATGATGTGATTTTGTTTTTAAATCCAAAATTACCAGCATTTTTTAGTCAACTGGTTAGTTCTGTGAGGATTTTAATTTATTTTTTTGCAGGGTATGCTAATTTTAACTGCATGCATGTGTATAGTATGTATAGAAATATGGCCACATTTATATGTGTGCCAGTGTATGTGGTTATATTTATAAACGATAGCTTGACTGTTTAGACCTATTTTAAAAAAGAACATTGTGGTAGATTAAAACAAGTACCTTTTTTAGCCAGTCTACATGTGCTTCGACGGCCAAAATCATTTAACTATTCAGGGAACTTAGACAGCCCAGGGGATTAGAGAGGTGCGTCTATATGCTCCTGTGGCCTCCGTCAGCAAGATAAGTAGTTGCCTGTTAATGCTGAAATGAGATGGTTAAATTGAGTTGTACTATTTTGAGAGCGTTTTGTACAACACCGACCTGGATTCAGATTTATACACACATGTCATGATTTAGAATGTTTCTATGTTCTATCTTCCCCATTGCAGATCTGTAGAGTTTTAAACCTTAACATGTTCAGTGCCATCCACAATTATACTCTGGTCATGGCCAATAGTGCAACAACAACAAAACGTGGCAGTGAACAGGTTAAACCTCTTATTACAGAAATGGTGGATGTGGTGAAAGTCCTCTGACATGACGGTTGGATGGAAGTGGTGGCTCAGAGTGGGAGCTGTGAGATGTGGTCTAAGCTTTAGAGCAAGCCTTTCCAGTGTAGTGTTAGAACATTGGAGAAATGTGGAATTGTGTGCAGATCCTAGTTATTATTGTGCAGGTGTTCTGTAAATAAAAGGCGTTGAAGGATGTGGATTAAATGCAGGATTATGGACGGCTGTCAGACCAGCCAAAGTCTCTTTCAAATGGTGAACCAAGTTCAAGGCATGAAATGGCTTCCTCTGAATTTAAGATTCTTCCATTTCAGGCAATTTTCAAAATGTCTCCATAAGTTTTTTTACACATTTACAATTGGGTGTGAATCCTGTGGAAATTAATGAAAATATTACAGATGTCTAACATATGCTGCAAATATTGGTCCCACAATAGCCTTATTCTCTTTACAATGTGCACAAAATAATGGCTTGGCCCATGAATAACTCTCACCATATTTTATTGTAATATTTAAAATAAAAGTACACAATTTAAATACCTTAAAAAAAATATTGTACTAATCATATATGTAAGGGAAGAAAAAGGTAGTTGATAGATTAAACCCTCAATATGGAATATTTGACTATTGCAAGACCTTTTATAATTTTTTTACAATAAAGATTTGGAAAGTCCAGTGAAACCTCAGCTCAGAGTTGAGGTGATGATTCAAACATCTGGCCATGAGTGGACTGCATGTCGGTCTCATGCACACTTGATTCTAGATTAAATTGAATTCATAAAATGTGTACAGCAGTTTGTCTGGGCCAATGCTGTTTTGTTTACACTATTCCATTG
This sequence comes from Malacoraja senta, assembly GCA_038087875.1. Lineage (NCBI taxonomy): Eukaryota > Metazoa > Chordata > Chondrichthyes > Rajiformes > Rajidae > Malacoraja > Malacoraja senta. Next base: position 3,977,876 of record CM075999.1, on the reverse strand, counting down.
AACCATTGAAGTTAATATTACCTCATCTTTGAAAGAGCTCGGATATAAAGGACCACTTCCTAAAGATTCCAGGTTTCAGTCAAGAGCCAGGCTTGCCCTGTACAATCTCGTGAGAGCTCGGCCAATTCTCAAACTATTCCCAAGTTTCCCGGGAATATGGTATACCATTGAATGTTAAGAGGCAGTGCTCATGTAGACCTGTTGAAATAGATGCAAATTGTACAAAACATGGCAAAATATAAGTGAAATGCCATGAAAAATATTTGATTAGAAATCCTGTCATGATTATAGTATATCTTTGGAAATGAATAGAAGTTTGTTTCAGTCATGGTTTAGTATGATTACGCTGTGTGAGATGGTATTGCAAAGATATTTCCATTTCTTACTCTTAGAGACGTTTAAGTAGTAATCTAGCCCGAAGTGAGTGCATGATGTTTCTGACGGCAGATGAAGCCTGTATCCCCGTAGACCTCTAGAGGTCAAGGTGCAGAAATGTTGGCGCTTCTCTGCCCTCTGGTGTAACTGGAGAGAGAAATATTCTGTTGCCAGCTCTTCCTGCACTGGAGACAATTGGCCCAAACTGTGGAGAATGTTTCCGACAACATGTTCCTGCCCACAAAAAGGAACAAAATGATTCTTTGCATGTGAAGGCACTTCCCACTGAGTTACAGCCTTGTACTCCTGAATACATTGAGTGACCGAAGGAAGTATTAATGGTGCCCTCTGGTCATGGCCAATATTTGGTAGCAAGCAAGCCTGTTTAACCCAAATGCCTAAAAGTATAAGGAATAGACATGATTATCAGTAGATGTTTTAGCAAAAAAAAAAGTCACCAAACGACTTTACTGTTCTGTATTCTTATAAAAACCGGAGTGCCAGTACATGCCTTTTTTCTATCTCCCGTGCAGGGTTTAGGTACAACTGCCCATTGTGACTGGTGTGAAGTTATGCCAAATGTTATTCTTTGAGCAAGTGTGAACTAAATTCAGTGAAAACTGTGTTAATCAGTCAGGCTGGAGACTGGAGCAAGTAAGATTGAAGGCAGGAGCCTTTAGTCCAGGAAGATAAAACCCAAGAATAGCGTTACAAATATTGTCACCAGGCAATTGATGTTCTTATGACAAACACTGGTGTCAAAGGTTGTTGCTGCTAATATTGCACTGAGTTTGGTACAGGTATAGATTTAGTGAGTTGATTCAATTATGTTAATTTAATCCTAAAGTTATAACATTATGCAATTTAATTATGAATATTGTAGTTACAAATTTACATAGTTTGCAGGTCGCATCATATCTAAGTTAATAACTTGCTTTGTAAATCACTCTTAACAATATTTAGTGTTTATTTTGTTCAGAAAATGTGACTAACTCTAAAATGTCGCAGTGAAGTTGAGTTTATTCAGTTTATTTAATAAGCATCACATTTAAAAACATAATTAAGGAATGTCTCTGTCCGTCATGGACATGAATGAAAGAGCACAATCACCTTACTAAGCCACTTCCTGAGCAGATGAGAGCCAGATTCACTTCCTTCCCTGTCCGTTCTGGCAAAGTGTCTTCATAGTTGCTGTTTCAAGCTGCCATGCTACCTCAAATCAAAGTCTGTGGAATGGGAGTTAATATAAGACGGTCCTTTCATAGGCTCTAGCTGCATATTTATCAGGAGTTAATGTTAAAGTGACATGGTGAATAAACATGGTGATATTTTAATAATGTGAAGATGTCTATGCTAAGCCCATTCAAAGTTATTTTGTAATTCTAATAAATTCTACCTGTCAATCAGCTGTTCTGTTACCACCAGACGTACGTTGTATTAAGCAGCAGGGACCTTTATCTAGTTGCTTCTTGTACACAGGGAAGCAAGTCACCAGGCCCATAAATGCTTTGGGCACAAATCTTGCACCTATTTAGTTACTGAGTGAAAAACCTAGTTCTGGGTGAGAAGCCTGTTGTTACTAAAACTAACCGGTTGACCTGTGGAAACCTGGCCGCTAGACTTGCAGTGTGTTTGTATTGGATTTGTAGAACTGGCTTGTTAGAGGAGTGCATGTCCACTAGAAACACTGCTGTACGCGCATGATGCCAGACTTTGACGGTGCAAGTAGTTTCTGGCGTAACGTTGGATCTCGTGTATTTGTGGGCAAGTCACTAATGCAAGTGAAGGGCGGCATATGCCAGTCAGTCAGTGACAAGCTAGGTGACCGGTCATTCAGCTGCTACATGGACTTACAGAGCTGCAAGGATCCATAAAGGTTCAAACAGGAAAGCATCCAGCTTCCCCTTGACTGGCAGTTCTAATCAATGTGCCTTGCTGGCAAAAGCAGGAGGCTTAGTGTTCATTCTCACAAACTGCTGATGACGAGATTTATATATGTTTACAGGGCACACCAATGGTCCTCCAATAAATCATATTTTTTAAGATACGAAACCAAAATAATCAGGGCACAATCCAAGTCGGCAACAAGACGTTAGCGTACTTTGAGCAATTGTCTGTCTTTGCCTCATTAGAAACACTAACCCAGAAGCGCAGCCTCCTAGTTTTGTCAATAAGCTTTGTTCTTCTGCATTTATGGGTTGTTACTGTTGATTCAGACCCTGCAATAGAGTTTTAAGCAGTAAACCTCCTATCAGCTCAGAAATTAAACACAGCAGACCTCAGACTGTTTTCTAGACACTTTCTATTTTCATGAGTAATTTTCTACAGTAATGTGAAGCAGTACATAATAAAACGATGGGGGCATTGCTCCCCTCCACTGTCTTATACTGAGATTGTAACATTCCTGATCTATTTGTCAATTAAGGATGCAATCATTCTGTATTTAATACATTGTGATGTATAACTGGTTATTTTTTAACGTACTTCCTGGTTTAGTGAAGGGGAAATGTTCATTGCCCAAGCAACTGCAATGGGTAGCTGCCCTTTAGACCATCAGAGGTAGTCCAGGATAACTTGCATATCTAAGGTGTACACTACGATTGTATGTGGTGGCTACCATCATGATGCATTTGGCTGCTAAGTATTTATGATGGGCATGTGATATTTTCAATGGGGTTATTCCTATTTATTTTCTGTATTAATTTCAATGTTGCGATGATGTCAGTATTTAGGATTTTGTGTGTCATGATATATTGGGATGTGTAACCCCATAATATTGAAACTTGTTTAGTATTTGTATTACAACCATGAATCATTTTTTTTTTTAAGAAACCCTTAAAATAGTGACTAAATTGGGAATGATTGGTAATCTCTTCTCCAATACCATATTATACTTACCTGGCTTACTGTCAAGACTGCTTGCCTCTGTTTGTCCTCAGTTGTTAGACGATGATAACAACTGAAGATGTGATTTAACAGTCAGGTCCATATCAGTATTAGGCTTTCCCATGCTGGAGGGGTCCAAGATGCATTAGCTCACCAGTCAGTGTGACACTTCCGTTAAAATCCCCTTCTTTCCAGAGACCCGGTGTGTGAAATGCAACTTAATCATTCCGAACAGATTGTGAGCATAAAATCAAATAATACTCTAACATATGCTCGCCTTTACAAATGTGGCAGGTTAAGATCATTCTCCTCCTTCACTGCCAGGATCAGTCGAACCATGCACTATTCCCCAGCCCCACGGAATATCTCACAGAGGCAGGGTGTTACTCAGTGGGGGGGGGGTGTCGGAATCTTCCACACCCTCAGGAGACGGGCTGTGGCTCCACTTTGTGCCCAGAGACTGCATGAATGCAGAAGTAAATGAAGAAAGTGATGTTAGAAATTCAGTGACATTTCTGAGCAGTGTAAGCCTACAATATTTTCCTTCACCCCTGGATAGATGAGGGTTTTAAAAAGCTTACAAAGTTGAAATCTCTGCTTGTCATAGTTTAGCATTCTTCTGTGATGGTGGAGGATTCTCTCAGTACATCAGTGTTTGCTGTATCTGCCCTGCATATGCTGTTAGCTCACTGAATACAAATATTGCCGGAAAGACAGAAATTATTGTTTATCCCGAATTTCCCCTTTGAGGGTTTTGCCAGAGTGGAGGGTGTATGAGCCGGCCTCGCAGCTGGAGTTCCCGATTTCCATTAGTGAATCAGATGGAGGTGGCAGCGGGTTTCAGACACTAACGTTGGTGCTGGCACTTCTATTGGAGATGTCATGATCCCTTCAGTGCCCTGTCCCTCCGAATACTTGCCCAATAACTGCTCTGCTTCCCTTTAGTGGGGTTGGTCAGGATTAAAGACGGTGAATGTTGGTGGCTCATCGAAACGTTTAATGAGACATCACAGCCACATTCTTGCCTGAATCCCCCTATGGGCATCTCTTGAGATATCAGAGACCTGTCATTCCTTCTATCCCTCACCTTGACTTGGCAGAGATTTAATGGTGGCGATGTCCCCCGAGAATGTGTTACTGACTCAGAGGGTGAATTTGCATTGCCAATAGTTTTCCTGATTCCTAACGCTAAATTGGACATGGCTGCAGGATGAATTCTAATTGCCCTCATTCCTCATTCAAATTTCCAATTTGGGATCTCCTGAGGTTTGTCCTGTCCTCCTGCCTTTCAGTTTCCTGTGAATAGCACATTTACAATGAATCTGAAAGATACTCACTAGAATAAAGACGAAAACTACTTGGCGCCGTCATAACCCTGTCCAATTTTCTCAACCAGTGACTGCTCTGGAACAAGCATTGAGAAGGAATAACAATATTTGCCAAACTACAGCAGAAATGAGATTCAGACAGTTATTGATTGGGCAAGTCAAGAATTAGAGACTGGTAGTCTATGACTGTCAATAAGTAGAAGCCACAAGCCTATCGATATCTCCCACAGTGTGCTGCAACCCTGGCTATTTTTAAAAAGTCCTAAGCTATTACAAATAAACGAATCACAACGTCTTGCAGCAGTGGACAAATGAATGTGTTCACCCAATAATAGAAGGTGTCACATTGAAGCCACACTTGGACACTATTCCAGCCTGGGACACAAGACTCCAGTGTACCTGCCCATGGCGTCATCTGTCTGGTCACAGACTACTCTGATTGCACCCCATTAGTTTATGCTCATTGATAGGAATAATGCCCCAGCTACAGGCAGAAGATGAAGGTACTTGTATTCTCCAGGAAAGAGCATGACATCACACTAATTCTGTTGACCACCAGAACCTACAAACAACTTAGGGGGGAGGGGGGCAATTTACATATGTTTACTTTGGAAAGGTTTATGAGAACAATTTCTGTGTGATGTTGCATTGGTACATCATATAAAGGCACTTACTAACAGGATGATGTAAGCCATGTTTAATCTTTGATTTATTGATGGTTACATCCCAATACATCAATGAAAAGTAACTGGAATAATGATCGGCAATGATGACATTTGTAAGGTCCTTTTCATGTGGTTTTGAATTTCGGGAAGACAGAAGTCAATTCAAAACAAGGACCTGCCTGACATTGAAATGTTTGTATAAAAGATTTTTTATGTGTACAGTGTAGACGTCATTGTATGTTTTGAGGAGAAGTGTTGGTGTACTGAGTTATATCGATGTGTTCATAATTTATTTTGTGCCATAATAGATTTTTAAAAAAATATTTGTAGCAGATATACAATTGAACTGTTATTGAATTTTAAGCCTTTTGTTTGAATTTGAATATCTTTAATAAAATACTGAAAAAAAAATTAAATGCCTTGAAAAGTAAATCTGTGTATGTTATCTGTTTAAAATATTAGCCAATAGCTCAGCCTGAGAATGGAGGTAAAACGAGTGCTACTTCCTTTATTAAATGGGAGATCCTGCAAGATATGAGCAAGAGCCAAGAGAATTTATTGTCACAAATACCAGCCGCAGAACAATGGAATTCTTCCTTGCTGCTGCTTTACAGACCTATTAATGCAACAACCGATAAATATACCATTATCACCAATACAATAAATCAATAATCAATAATGCTTGCTAACCATAACAATGCAAAAACAAAGTCCATAGAGCAACCAAAGACAGTTCACAGAAGATCGCAGTTCATGAGGTTAGTGTTGTGCAGTCAGTGTTCAAGAGCCTGATGGTACCTTCCTAAAACTATGTCCTTTTATCCCAAGGCTGTGCCGTCTGGTCCTAGACTCTCTCACTAGTGGAAACATCCACTTAATCCAGGCCTTTCATTATTTGGTAAATTGCAATAAGATCACTGACCCCTTCATATCTGAATAAAATATAGAAAATTGCTGGCATTCTTTTTATTATTACTTTCAATAATAAAGTCAGTGCCTGATTTGCATGCACACTCTTCCAGCACATTGTCACGTGGTGAGGTCTGGTTAGTTGGACCACAAGGTCAATGGCATTGACAGAGTAGATGCTTTGAGATGGTTCCTTCTGGTGTGTGGTCTAAAACTGCAGGCAGATTCTCCAGGTAAAGGGTTGTTCACCCAAGACCACGATAAAGACACTTGTCATGTAGGAAGGAACTGCAGATGCTGGTTTAAACCGAAGATAGACACAAAATGCTGGAGTAACTCAGCAGGTCACACAGTATCTGTGGAGAAAAGGAATAGGTGATGTTTCGGATTGAGACCCTTCTTCAGATTGCAGCACGTACTCTTGCAACCTTCATGCCAAACCTGCTAGCTCCATTTTCTGGAGGATTTCATTAATACTTGCTGTAAATCCTATCACTAATCCAACTAAATTAGGAGCCCACTGCTCTCTGGAGCAGCCTCTATATTAGCTACCCATTGCCTTGGCTCATCACTTGGTTCTCATTCAAATTGATCTTTAATTAAATTGGTGCCGATTCTAGGGGTGATATTTAATTGAAATAATACTTCATGGAACAGACATAATCATGGTTCCTGGTGATTCCTGTTTATCACAAGTCAGGGAATGATACTTGTTATTGAAGAAGTTAATGTTCGGGAAAATGCAGATGATGAAAAACGTGTCAATGTTGGTGATTCTCCCAAATCTGTGTAACTCATGTTCCCCTTGAACTTCCAACAAGGGCGGCACAGCAGTGCAGCGGGTAGAGCTGCTGCCTCACAGCGCCAGAGACGCATTTGTACGTTCTCCCTGTGACCGCGTGGGTTTCTTCCGGGTGCTCCGGTTTCCTCCCACATCCCAAAGGTGTGCGGGTTTGTAGGTTAATTGGCTTCTGTAAATTGCTCCTAGTGTGTAGGGAGTGGATGAGAAAGTGGGATAACGTGGAACCCGTGTGAACACCATTAGCGTTTGTAACTTTTACATTTGTCATCACGCTGCCTCGGCAAGGCCAGCAGCATAATCAAGGACCAGTCTCACCCCGGCCACTCCCTCTTCTCCCCTCTCCCATCGGGCAAAAGGTACAGAAGTGTGAAAACGCACACCTCTAGATTCAGGGACAGTTTCTTCCCAGCTGTTATCAGGCAACTGAATCATCCTACCTCAACCAGAGAGCAGTATCTACCTCATTGGTGACCTTCGGACTATCATTGATCAGACTTTGCAGGCTTTATCTTGCACTAAATGTTATTCCCTTATCATGTATCTATACACTGCGCATGGCTCAATTGTAATCATGTATTGTCTTTCCTCTGACTGGTTAGCACGCAACCAAAGCTTTTCCCTGTACCTCGGTACACGTGACAATAAACTAAACCAGAGAAGGCGGTGAGCATTACTTTTCCAGCTTGGTCAGGAGGCTCTGGATGTAGTGTAACCACATGGAAAGTCTGGCTTTATATGTGACCAGTGCAAATCCTTTAAATCCTTAAATGCACATTTAACCCAGACGCCACAAGTTCATTAATTCTCTCTCCTGCCCTCTCTGCAACTTTACACACACTAGATTTTTTTTCTCATTTCTGATGAAGCATCTCTTTCGACAGATGCTGGGGATGTATCCAGCAGTTTCTGGTTTGCAGCCACGTTCTGCATCGTGTGTGTCTGCTGTGGGCTAGCGTGCCGACTGGAATTCTATATTGAGACAATGGCAATTGTGTCTGATTTGTTGCCAGGGTTGGTGCTAGCCTGCTATGTTTGGCGGCTGGCCTTGGACAGATTACTCCATCTCCATCTATAATAGCTGACTGATTCCATCTGCATCAATAACATTAGCTCTTTATAGAATACTGGGCCACAATAAGAAAGAATCTCTGGAGAAAAAAGATGGGTGACGTTTCAGGTCGGGTGTCTGAAGAAGGGTCTCCACCTGAAACGTCACCTATCCATGTTCTCCAGAGATGCTGCCTGACCCGCTGAGTTACTCCAGCACTCTGTGAAACGTCACCTATCCATGTTCTCCAGAGATGCTGCCTGACCCGCTGAGTTACTCCAGCACTCTGTGAAACGTCACCTATCCATGTTCTCCAGAGGTACTGTCTGACCCGCTGAGTTACTCCAGCACTCTGGACTGTGTCTATTCATTAGCATGCACACACCGCAGTTTGGTGCTTGGAGGATGGTAAGGAAAATATTGACGATAATTTTATTTTTATTTCACCTTAGAGAAATCTCTGTGTGTCAGTCAGTGCAATCTCTCAGGCATAAAGGCAGTGAAACTCTCCCAGCAGCGGGGCATCCACCCTGTGAGTTAGACCCTGCTCCCCGGCATTCTCCTGGGGGCCACACTCAGTCTGTCAGGAGGGCAATAACTTCCACACTAGATAGGTTTTATGTAACTGCACCAGATAGCAGTGTGGCTGGGCAATTCCTCAGGAACGTTTTGTAATAAACAGCATCCATTACACATTCTCCATCAGGACATGCATTGGATCACACAGATGTGACAGGCATCTGAAATCCAATGGCCCATCTCACTTACAATACTCTTGCTCAGCCTGGATAGAGTGGATGTGGAGAGGATGTTTCCACTAGTGGCAGAATCTAGGACCAGAGGGCAGTTCAGTTCAGTTTATTGTCACGTGTACCGAGGTACAGGGAAAAGCTTTTACATAGTCTTAACACCATCCCCGGCCTGAAACTGAACATGACCAAATTCAAGCCGAGTAGCTGAGTCATGGAGTTCAGGGACGGGCCATTCGGCCCACTATCCTAGTCCCAATGTGTAGGATAGTGCTAGTGTATGGGGTAATCGCTGGTTGGCCGGGACTCAGTGGGCCGAAGGGCCTGCAAAAAAACCCCGAAGTCTGTAGAGCAACCACAGACAAAGTCCGTGTTAGATCACAGTTGCTGAGGTCAGTGTTCTGCAGTGTTGAACAGCCTGATGGTTGTTGGGAAGAAGCTGTTCTTGAACCTGGAGGTCTCGGTTTTCAGGCTCCTGTACCTTCTCCCCAGTGTAATCTCAACCCGGAGGGCAGTCCAACAAACAGCAAATCATACAGTGGATTCTCTTATATATCAGATTTGTGGAAGAGTTTGGGAGAAATACATTTTGGTTTAAATCACAAGGCATAAATCATTTAAGCATCTGACCAATACTTTCATTAACTAAGATTACTAGGAGGTCAGTACCGGGCAATGTCCATCACTCTCTGTAGATCCCTTCGATGGTGGGGAGGTGAATATCTGTGATGGACCGGGCAGTGTCTGAAGAAGGGTCGGGACCTGAAACATCGTCCGTCTATTCCCCCCACAGACGCTGCTTGACCCGCTGAGTTCCTCCAGCATTTTGTGTTTTGCTTAAGCTTCCAGCACCTGCACTTCCTTGTGTCTCCAGTGTAGAGTTAGACTGTGGATAGTGTTTCTTTGTCAATTAGTCAATCAGTACAAATCACGACGTATCTACTTCCTGGTGATTCACCTTGACACAGACGTTCCAGACACTATTTCCAGTGCTGGTGGCCTGGGCATCTATCCTTCACTCACACAGACACAGTCACCTCCACCAATATATTTACTGCTTCAAATAAGCACTAATGATGAAACATTATACGGCCTTGTAAATCTCCAGAGCAGGAACACTGGTCTTATTAAAGATAAGACTAAAATTAACTACAATTCCTGACCAAAAAAGGCCAATTAAAAATCCCATTAAGATTTATATATGTTTGTAAAACAAATCCTTAAAGAGTTGTGTTTAAATTATGATGCAGCTGGAAATCTAAAATGCTTCAATAAATACACATGGAGAAGGATTGAGGTAACAGATATATTGGTTCATTTATCCACTTGATTCATTTAACATTCCTTTTCATAAGTGCCAGTTACATTCCTGTGTTAGAAATCTTTCACCCATTAAACAGCTATAGACCAGGCTCATTAAGTAGAAATGGATACCACTGTTTGATAGCGAGAGAAATGTCAAACTCATTTGGCTGCATCAAAAATGATCTTGGACTCGCAAACGTACCAGAATCAGCCTATTTATTTTTAATCATAGGCGATGTAGTCGGGAACTTTATCTTTCTGAATGGTTAATGTTCACAGTGGTACTATTGTGTCATGCTCAGTAGTCCAGAGTCAAGAGTGTTCAATTGTCACAGGTACTCGCAACAAAACAATACCATTGTTACTTACAGCAGCTTTACAGGCCCATTAGTTTAGTTTAGTCTAGATAGTCTTAGTTCAGAGATACAGCACGGAAACAGGCCCTTCGGCCCACCGAGTCCAAGCCGACCAGCGATCCCTTCACACCAACACTATCCTACACACACTAGGGACAATTTACATTCATACCGCCAATTAACCTACAAACCTGTACGTCTAGAGTGTGGGAGGAAACCGGAGTGCCCAGAGAAAACCCACACGGTCACGGGGAGAATGATTAAACTCCGTACAGACAGCACCTGTTGTCGGGATCGAACCCGGGTCTCTGGTGCTGAAAGGCAGCAACTCTACCGCTGCGCCGCCGTGGACACAGTATCACAGAGATAAATACTCAATAACCAGTGCTAAAATAAATGAGTAATCAGTAGTATTAAAGAAGCGGATATAATTAAGACATGGACAGAAATATGGATAGGAATGGTTTAGTGGGATATGGAATAAATCCAGGCAAATGGGAAGGGTCCCTAGTGTGTAGGATAGTGCTAGTGTACGGGGGTGATCGCTGGTCGGCATGGACTCGGTGGGCCGAAGGGCCTGTTTCTGCGCTGTATCTCTAAAGTGTAAACAGAAGCAAGATGGGTGGCAGCTTCCAACCACCAGACTAACGCTGATTTCACGTGGCTTGGACCCTGCAGTACGTTTGATAGATAAAGTTATTAAAAATTAATTTAAGTTTTAATAACCCAGAAGGAAAACAGCTTCCAACTGATCTAGAGGCTGCTTTCCTCTAGAAGCAGACTTAGTTTTCTCACCAGTGTGCGGCAAAATCATTTGGCTTAATAATGCAGCATCCTTTTCACATTAGAGATAAGGAACTGCAGGGTCCAAAGAAGGTTCCCGACCCAAAACGTCACCTATCCATGTTCTCCACAGATGCTGCCTGACCCACTGAGTTACTCCAGCACTCTGTGAAACGTCACCTATCCATGTTCTCCACAGATGCTGCCTGACCCAGTTACTCCAGCACTCTGTGAAACGTCACCTATCCATGTTCTCCACAGATGCTGCCTGACCCGCTGAGTTACTCTGGCACAGTGTACTTCTGTGCTTTGTAAGCTATACGGAACCACACTATAAATGATAAGGTAGACCAAAATGCTGGAAAAACTCAGCGGGTGCGGCAGCATCTATGGAGCGAAGGAAATAGGCAACGTTTCGGCCCGAAACCCTTCCGGGTTTCGGCCCGAAACGTTGCCTATTTCCTTCAGGGTTTCGGCCTGAAAGGTTGCCCATTTCCTTCGCTCCACAGATGCTGCCTGACCCGCTGAGTTACTCCAGCACTGTGTCTGTGAAACGTCACCTATCCATGTTCTCCAGAAAACAGGTCCCGGGGAGAACGTACAAACTCCGTACAGTCAGCACCCGTAGTCAGGATCGAACCCAGGTCACTGGCGCCGTGAGGCAGCAACTCGACCACTGCGCCACCATGCTGCCATCCACCTGTTGTAAATGAGTTAAAGAGGCTGGGGCACAAAGAGGGATAACACTGGGATTGATTTGAAATTTCAGACTGTGTTGATGAGGAAACTGATACTGGAGCTGTAATGGAGGGAGGCCACAGTGGGAATAATTGCATCCAAACTTTGCACAAATAAGATGAAGAAGCACAGGGGTTCCAGCCAGAGATGGGGGGGGGGGGGGGGGGAGGGGCACCAAGTTTCGTCCACTGTTAGCTGGAGGGTCAGACTGGGGAAGAGAAAACACGTTATGAATCAACAACAGTACAAGGGCATTGAATTGGTTCGACGTAACGCTGCTAAGTCTTTGAGGGAATGGACTGAACTGCTTCAACCCGGGAATCGGTGCTTCTTATGAGGGACTCTTTGCAAAGTTAGTGGCCTCCAACCTTGTCTGACATCTTCTCATGTATCAAAGGCTTTCAAGTGTTGACCCTCTGCATGTTCATTGACTCTGGGGGGAGGGAGGGGAAGGTGGGGGAACGAGGTTCGAAAAAGCCTTAAACCCATCAGCTTATAAGCACAGCATTACAGTGTTAATTACCTGAACAATAATCAATTAAAAGAATATTCATCATGAAGTCCCCATTCACTGGTTCCCGACTCACATCTACACGGGAACCAGACCAACTCAAACAAATCACGAGGAACGCAAAAAGAGTGGACGTGGAGAGGCTGTATCTACTAGTGGGTGGGTCCAAGACCAGAGCTCACAGCCTCAGAATTAAATGATGAGGAGGAATTTCTTTAGTCAGTGGGTGGTAAATCTGTGGAATTCATTTCCACAGATGGCTGTGGAGGCCAAGTCAATGGATATTTTTAAAGCAGAGATTGATAGATTCTTGATTAGTATGGGTGTCAGGGGTTATGGGGAGAAGGCAGGAGAATGGGGTTAGGAGGGAGAGATAGAACAGCCATGATTGAATGGCAGAGTAGACTTGATGGGCTGAATGGCCTAATTCTTCTCCTATCTCTTTTGAATTTATGAACTCAGACATCACAGAGAAACATAAATTACATGGAATATTTTGAAAGAGAATTAAAAAAACAAGACATGAAATAGATTAAAAAATAATTTTAAAAAGCCAAGTCTGTGTGTAGTGCACAATGTCCATGGCGTTCCGTTGCTGAGGTGGGATTAGGGTCGTGCGGGTCGGTTCAAGAACCTGATGGTTGCAGGAAAGTATCTGTTCCTGAACCTGGTGGTGTGGGACTTGGGGCTTCTGTAGCTCCTGCCCGCCGGCAGCAGTGCCCGGATGGTGGGCATCCTTGATGGTCGATACTGCCTTGTTGATGCTCTCGATAGAGGGGAGGGCTGAAGCCGTGATGGACCGGGCTGAGTCCACCACTCTCTGTGTCATGTAACATGTAGGAAGGAACTGCAGATGCTGGTTTACACTGAAGATATTTACACCAGCATTTTGTGACTATGTTTTGTGTCACGTAACGCAGTTTAAACATTCCAGCTGTCGACCTTCTCTCCGACATTGGAGATGCTGCATATTCTGATTTATTGTCATGTTTTCATTACTATTCATGCCTTTTATCTACAAGTTTTATCAATCTGCCTCTCAGTTTTTTTTCACAGATTCTGATCTAAAAGTATTTTTCTCACCGATTTTAAAGGTCACATAAGTATTATTAAATATCTATAATCTTCTGTAACATTAATCATTCTTGGCAATTTTCTGTCCATTGTTAAAAATAGGTCCCTGATTAAGGTACAAATACCTTTCATGTGAAAATCTGCAAGGAAGAAGATTATGCAAAAAAAAAACTGGAGGAAAGAGGGAAGGGGGGAGGGGGGGGGAGGATTGGGGGGGGGAGGGTGGGCGAAACAAAGGAGGAACCAGCGAGGGTACATTGTAACATTGTGTACGAAGGAACTGCAGATGCTGTTTTTTCAGAAGATAGACACAGAAAGCTGCAGTAACTCAGCGGGACAGGCAGCATCTCTGGAGGGAAGGAATGGGTGATGTTTCAGGTTGAGACCATTCTTCTGCAGGAAGGAAATGCAGTTGCTAGTTTAAACCAAAGATGGTTGAAACGAAGAAGGGTCTTGACCCAAAACGTCACCCATTCCTTCTCTCCAGAGATGCTGCCTGTCCCGCTGAGTTACTCCAGCTTTTTGTGTCTAGCTTACTTGGTAACTTTTCAGCATCGTTTATGTGGCGACTATTTGTATACCTTGGGTACGCAAGCAAAGAATTTCACTTTGCTCTCACATGTGACCATAAAGTATTCCATTCCATCCGAACCGTCGCCTGTCCGTACCTCCACAGATGCTGCCTGACCCGCTGGGTCTGTCTGTTCCTCCACAGATGCTGCCTGACCCACTGAGTTCCTCCAGTTGCGACGTAACTTCCTGACTCTTATACTCAATGCCCCGATCGATGAGGGCAAGCATTGCTCATGTCTCTACCACTCTATCTGCTTGTGTTGGTCATCATTAATAGCAGGTTATGTCATGTCTGAACAGCCTAAACCAGTCCCATGTTTCAGTGGAGAACCACTGGCACTTGATGGAGCATTTAAATCATTCAGTTAGAACTCCACAAATACGTGATCCATTGGAAACGGAAGCACGTTTCAAACTCCCCGTCCTCATCCACCTGCATTCCTTCCTCTGGCTTCACAATTTGTAACTCTTCAATCCCCTGTCACAACCTTCTGTTTACTTGTCTCTGCCCTTTGCCCAACCATCTGCCTGTCGAAAAGAAGGGTCCTGACCCGAAACGTCACCTATCCATGTTCTCCACAGATGCTGCCTGACCCGCTGAGTTACTGCACTCTGTGAAACGTCACCTATCCATGTTTTCCACAGATGCTGCCTGACCCGCTGAGTTACTCCAGCACTCTGTGTCTATTCTTGGCGCAAAGTAAGGCATTTATATCTCTCCCATTCAATGTCCTAATGCAATAGCCACTGTGAACAGGTTGGCAACGGCTATGGTTAACGTGTCTTTCACTCGCTCGCTCATCAGTTGCTCTTTCCTTTATTTAACTCCACTAATCGCCTTTCAGGAACGGTCTCAGCTTGATTTCCACGACTGCTTTCCCATCTCCCTCTCCCCAGTCGCGGCCCTGGAAAGAAATCACTTGTCGGTGGGTTCTGAGGAATCAAACTGACAAGGAAATGATTCGAAAATAGATAGCGTGGTTTTAAATATTTCATGTATGAAAATGTGCTGTGGAATATATAATCCAGGGCTGGCAGATGTGAGGAACGTCGACCTGTCTGGCCAATTTGCAATGCTTCTCATTACAAGTGTTACAATATCTTTGCCACAAGCTCCCCCTGAGATCAGGAGAACATTATATTCAGTAAAATTAAAACCTGTGATTCTTTTCATCACATTGATGGGAACGGTTGCTTGCTTTGCCTGCACACAGCGATAGTTTCATGGTTTCTCTGCTCTTTGTTATTGCTCTTCCGAACGTACAGGTTCCCAATGTGAATGGTCTCACTGAGATCAGAACCACGATCAGAAACACAGCCTGACTCTGACTCACCCATGTGCCCGCACTGTCAGGGGGCAGCTAGAACGATGGAGACCACAGTGAGTGGTAGACACTGCCCGATCCATCACAGGTACTGACCTCCCCAACCACACACTGCCCGGTCCATCACAGGTACTGACCTCCCCACCATCAAACGGATCTACAGGAGGAAATGCCTCAAAAAGGCAGCCGACATCATCGGAGACCCACACCCATTTTAATCCTTTCTATGTTTATTTGATCCATGGATGAATATAGAGTTAAACAGAACTTGCTCACTGATCTCCAGTTACCCAGCGCAGCAATCTGCTTTTTCACTGAGTTCTGAAACCAGTGGTTTAGAATCAAAGTGAGGAAGTGGCCTCTACTTCAGGCCTGCAGTAACAAATACCACAAGACAACCACACAATGACTGTATGACAGACTGGCTGTGATAAAAGATAATTGTTCAAATGGGACAGAGATGGAATTGAATATTGGTTAACACTCCAGCTCTCGAGTCCAGGCCAAACTTCCCCAGGGACAACATTCTAATCATCGCAGATTATTTTCTCGTGTATAAATTCAGCTATTATTCTGCCATACATAAAACAGTTAATAAGTATTGAGTTTCTATTAATTCAATTTTATTATTTAATCTACACACATATAAACATTGCCATTAGCTGAAGAGCAGCCAATAAAACACAACAGACACATCAGCACTTCTCTTCCCTGCATAACCTCAGTCAGTGGCTGGAATTTTAGTTTTAGTTTAGTTTAGTTTAGAGATACAGCGCGGAAACAGGCCCTTCGTCCCACTGAGTCTGCGCCAACCAGCGATCCCCGGACACTAACACTATCCTACACACACTAGGGACAATTTACATTTATACCGAAGCCAATTAACCTACAAACCTGCACGTCTTTGGAGTGTGGGAGGAAACCGGAGCTCCCGGAGAAAACCCACGCAGGTCACGGGGAGAACGTACAAACTCCGTACAGACAGCACCCGTAGTCGGGATCAAACCCGGGTCTCTGGCGCTGTGAGGCAGCAACTCTACCGCTGCTCCACCATGCTGCCCTAGATTAGTTGAGTCATACAGCACAGAAACAGGCCCTTCGGCCCAACTTGCACATGCCGACCGAGATGTCCCATCTACGCTATTCCCACTTGCCCACATTTAACCCACACCTCTCTAAACCTTTCCTATCCATGCACCTGTCCAAATATATTTTAAATGTTGTCATAGTACTCTACCACCGCGTTAGAGCTGCTGCCTCACCGCGCCAGTGAGCCGGTTTTGATCCTGACTACTTGTGCTGTCTGTACGGAGTTTGCACATTCTACTTGTGACCACGTGGATTTTCTCCAGGTGCTCCGGTTTCTCACACATTTCGGGTTTGTAGGTGAATTGGCTTCTGTAAATTGCCCCTAGTGTGCAGGGAGTGGATATAAAAGTGGAATAACATAGAACCTGTGAGAACAAATGATCGATGGTCAGCATGGACTTGGTGGGATGAAGGGCCTGTATTTCCCAAATAAACTAAACATTCACTCCATTTCTCTTGCCTCGAGAGACCTGACCCAGCTCCTCCATAAATTAT
Source organism: Malacoraja senta (assembly GCA_038087875.1). Taxonomy (NCBI): domain Eukaryota; kingdom Metazoa; phylum Chordata; class Chondrichthyes; order Rajiformes; family Rajidae; genus Malacoraja; species Malacoraja senta. Next base: position 3,960,865 of record CM075999.1, on the reverse strand, counting down.
TTCGGATTTCCGGTAATCGCGGCATTTTGCACAAGGTACAAATCTATTTTATAATTTATTAAATAAAGAACTTAGTCGTTGCCAGAAAGCAGAGGTAAGCAGAGGTTAGCAGAGTGTGCTCACGTCAATGCTGCAACAAACCAGCGACTGTGCACCAGCCAATCTATGAGCCAGGGATAATTCTGCGGAATAAGTTTCCTGAAGAGAGTTTCAGGCGGTGAACTCACACCTTTGTTTTGCAGCTTTGGAGTGCAGCCAAGGATTGCCATTACGCCAGCTGATGGGAATATGGGTGGTAATGACGTTTGGCCTCCACACGTATAATAAGGATTGATTCAGTAAATTGTCCGAGGCAGGCAGACTGAACAATTGAATAGCTAGGGTCTGAACCACACGATATCAGTTAATAATAAGCTTCCTGCTCGCTGTACTCCAGAGACTATTATCGTAATTCAAGGATATCTGCTTTACAATTCCCTTCTATCTTTTTCTCAAGTCTTTATATTCATCTTTGTCATGTCAGTAATGGACAGAGAAATGAATGCTCCAAGATCAACTGCTATCAGATAAGGCTGTAACTATTAAATTATGTTCTACTTTCCTCAAGTTTCAACGAATAGGCTCCCTACCCATGAACTAACTGCATGGTAGAACAGCATAAATGGGCAGAATGGATTCCTGCCTATAGATGCAACTTAGTCAGAGTCATAGAAATGTACAGCATAATAACAGGTCATTTGGCCCACCTTGTTCACTTGGACCAAACTGGCCAACTGGATAGATCTCATCTGCCTGCATTTGGCCCTTCAGTCTGAAGAAGGGTCTCGACCTGAAACATCACCTATTCCTTTTCTCCAGAGATGCTGTCTGACCCACTGAGTTACTCCAGCTTTTTTTGCATCTATCTTCCTATCCACATAACTGTCCAAATATCTTTTAGAACTCGTCATTGTATCGGCTTCTGTAGTTTCCTCTGGCAAGCCTAACTTTTAAACACTATTTAATTTTTGATACAAAATACATTTTTAATAAATAAAACCTCAATATTTGTACGTAATCAAAATTTTAAAACATATATCTGTGTTTTATTTACAATATAATATTTAATTCTAATCATTTATAGAAAGAGCAATCTGTTTCTTCCAATATACAGGATGGGCTGGTGCAGGATAATATGCCGATTATTTTAAATCACAATGTTTGGCAATAAGTTTACGACCTATATTTGTCAGTGGTAAATATAACATTGATTTTGTAGTTAAGGATGATGAATATGAAAACCCAATATATTTAAATCAGTTTTCCTATAACATAGTATAATAGTAATAATCTGTTTGTCAGCGATGCTCCCTGCAATAAATGTCTCCTCTGTCCTTCACGTTTAATCAAGCATGCACAGTCCTGCCACTGAAGCTTGTCTCTTAATTACTGCATTTGTTGCAAGATAATTTCAGTGAGCTGAAGCAGTATTTAATCCTTTAATTAGTTTTTCTCTCGAGCAGTGCATTTTGGTTTAAGTATATCACTAGTACTGAAGATAGACACAAAATGCTGGAATAACTCAATGGGACAGGCAGCATCTGTGGAGAGAAGGAATGGGTGACGTTTCGGGTTGAGACCCTTCTTCAGACTGAAACGTCACCCATTCCTTCTCTCCAGAGATGCTGCCTGTCCCGCTGAGTTACTCCAGCATTTTGTGTCTATCTTCGGTTTAAGCCAGCAGCTGCAGTTCCTTCCTACACATGTCACTAGTGCTAAGATGGCACAGGCCACGATAGAACTACCTGCCTATACTTTTCACTGAGAGAAGTGGGATATTTAATGCAAATTACAATGCAAGAGTTAAAATACATTTATTATGAATTAATACACTAGATTAGGAATTCACATTGTTAATAGGCACAGAATGCTGGAGTGACTCAGGCAGCATCTATGGTGAGAAGGAATGGGTGACATTTCGGGTCGAGACCCTTCTTCAGACAGAACCCTATCGACCCCTGAACTCATCACACTATCCCGTTCTAGTGTGAAATATGTCGTAAACCTTTTTGTTTGGTGGTGCCAATATTTTTTCAAACATTGCAATCATTTCTAATTGAGGTAATATTGCAGTTTGATTTTGTCAGTGCACACACTGACTGCCCAAAGTGCTTTTGTACTGGCTTTCTCTCCACCACTGGCAGCTTTCCAAAGGTTTCTGCTTTTCTTCAGACTGCTAGCGTTTGTCTCCATCAGCTTCTGAATCCATCGCAGAGAATAACGTGAGTGATTCTACCACCCTCTGTCAGTGCTGGCGAGCTGTGGCTTTAGTGAGGCCAGGCAGTGGACCAGACGCTGTTACAACCACATTCCATCATTTCAATTAATACCAGCATAAGTTTAACAACCTGCTGCTTCAACAACTGCATTTCAGCCAATCACTTTCAGCTGGTCATTATCATGAGTTATTTTTGGCAATTTACTACATTTTATTATTTGTTTTTTATTAAGGTATTTCCAGAGGATTACTATCTAATTATAATTTCCACAAGTTACGGAAACACAACTGAAGACAGTGCAGTTAATGGATGGACTGAGATATTTCAAGGCCAGGTTTTGTTCCGATTCTTTCAGCTTCTTTCTATGTTTGTGTGCTGATGTCAGCCGGATGTTATGAGGTTCGAGGTCCACTTGCACCATTGACCTCTCCTCACTCTACACCTCACGTTGTTCCATTGTGCAGAGTAATACATTTGTCCCCATCAGGAAAGCCTCACCGTCCAGCACGGATACTGACCACCCAACTGGTGAAGGGATCTCCAGGAGATGCTGCCTCACAAAGGCAGCCAATATCAGCAAACACCCACTATCTCTAGCTTGGTTCAGTTTAGTTTATTGTCACGTGTACCAAGGTACAGTGAAAAGCTTTTGTTGCGTGCTAACCAGTCAGCGGAAAGACAATACATGATTACAATCCAGCCGTCCACAGTGTATAGATACAGGATAAAGGGAATAACATGAAAAACATTTAGTGCAAAATAAAGTCCAGTAAAGTCTGATCAAAGATAGTCCGAGCGTCTCCTATGTGGTAGATGGTAGTTCACGACCGCTCTCTAGTTGGTGAGAGGACGGTTCAGTTGCCTGATAACAGCTGGGTAGAAACTGTCCCTGAATCTGGAGGTGTGCGTTTTCACACTTCTGTACCTTTTGCCTGATGGGAGAGGGGAGAAGAGGGAGTGGCCGGGGTGCGACTCGTCCTTGATGATGCTGCTGGCCTTGCCGAGGCAGTGTGAAGTGTAGATGGAGTCAATGGAAGGGAGGTTGTGTGATGGTCTGGGCTGTGTCCACAATTCTCTGCAATTTCTTGCGGTCTTGAATGGAGTTCTTCCCAAACCGTGCTGTGATGCACTCCGATAAAATCCTGTACAATTTGCTAATGGGATGAGCTTAGGTATGGCTATACTCTACTGGACTGTTTGTCAGAAAGGAGTCTCACTTTGCACATGTGACAGTGAATGCTCCATTGAACCTTCCAACCACCCTGGCAGAGGGAATGGACAGCGACGTTGACAATCCACACCCTACTTCCATATTTATGATGTTACAAATTCAAGTTCACCTTTCAATGGATGTTCAGTGTGACTGGCATTAAATGAACTCATCTCAGAGACAGGCTGAGGAAATTCAAAATAATTTGTCATGCAAATACAACCTGGTAAATATCTCTCGTTCCCCTCTCCCGACTCTCAGTTTGAAGAAGGGTCTCAACCCGAAACGTCGCCTATTCCTTTTCTCCAGAGATGCTGCCCATCCCGATGAGTTGCTCCAGCACCTTGTGACTGTCCTGGTAAACGAAGCTTCAGAAACTGTGCGACTCAATAATGTCAGGTAGTAACATGTGAAGGACAGTCCATCCCAGGTCTGCCATCCCTTATCGCAATAAACAATTGAACAACACGAGTTTACTTGGGGCATATTGGCATGAGAAATTAGTAATTTTTCAATTATTTAAAGAGCAGAGCTGCAGGGTTAACGGGTGAATAACTCACAGCTCAGGAAGCTGACGCTTCCAATCGTGGCCGCCTGGTCTGAAATTACGCCTGACGTTCAGTCTTGTAAAGTTGACACTAAAGGGCTTAAGTTACGATCCCTCATAAATTTTATCCCCTTCTTCCTCAGTCCCATTCATCTCTGTAAACTCCCGTGGTTAAAGTGTGGAAATGCATCTGGGCCTGTTGTATCTGTGACCACCCACAGTTCGAGCCCACACCCACCAACACCAGGCTGTGGCACAATGAGCCAGTGATTTATTGCAGAAAACTGAATGCTGGAGGAACTCGGCAGGCCAGGCAGCATCTCTGGAAGACATAGGTAGGCCATGGACCCTTCTTCAATCTGAAGAAAGGTTCCGTCCCAAAACGTCACCTATCCATGTTCTCCAGAGATGCTGCCTGACCCGCTGAGTTACTCCAGCACTCTGTGAAACATCACATATCCATGTTCTCCACAGATGCTGCCTGACCCGCTGAGTTACTCTGGCACAGTGTACTTCTGTGCTTTGTAAGCTATACGGAACCACACTATAAATGATAAGGTAGACCAAAATGCTGGAAAAACTCAGCGGGTGCGGCAGCATCTATGGAGCGAAGGAAATAGGCAACGTTTCGGCCCGAAACCCTTCCGGGTTTCGGCCCGAAACGTTGCCTATTTCCTTCAGGGTTTCGGCCCGAAAGGTTGCCCATTTCCTTCGCTCCACAGATGCTGCCTGGCCCGCTGAGTTACTCCAGCACTCTGTGAAACGTCACCTATCCATGTTCTCCACAGATGCTGCCTGACCTGCTGAGTTACTCCAGCACTCTGTGAAACGTTACCTATCCATGTTCTCCACAGATGCTGCCTGACCCGCTGTGTTACTCCAACACTCTGTGTTCTACGCAAGTTTCCTGCACTTTGTTTCTGATTTGGTGCAGATCTTAACGAGACTCACCTCAGTAATAAACCAGCAGTTCTTCTCAGCAATGTGGATGTAAAGCAAAGTGAATCCCTGTTTAACTGTTTACACAGCCTTGGTTTCATTAAGTATAGAGTGAACTCAATTATACAGTCAATGGGAGAATTCAATGCTTTGTTTTAACTAATGTACTTTGTGGAATATTGAAAGAATATTCTGCTTCGTGGAAGAGAATAGTTGATCAGAATAAGTTGAAACATTTCCCATTTCCGCTACAGATTCCATCACACCAACCAACCTCCCTTCCATCGACTCCATCTACACCTCACGCAGCCTCGGCAAGGCCAGCAGCATCATCAAGGACCAGTCTCACCCCGGCCACTCCCTCTTCTCCCCTCTCCCATCGGGCAAGAGGTACAGAAGTGTGAAAACGCACACCTCCAGATTCAGGGACAGTTTCTTCCCGGCTGGTAATAGGCAACTGAACCATCCTCTCACCAACTAGAGAGTGGTACTGAGCTACTATCTACCTCATTGGAGACCCTTGGACTGTCTTTAATCGGACTTTATTGAACTTTATCTTGCACTAAACGTTATTCCCTTTATCATGTGGATGGCTATATTATAAACATGTATAGTCTTTCCGCTGACTAGTTATCACACAACAAAAGCTTTTTGTACACATGACAATAAACTAAACTAAACTAAACTAATATTACGAGAACGATCGCAGGAATGAGTGGGTTAACCTATGATGAGCATTTTTGACAGCACTGGGCCTGTTCTCTCTGGAGTTTTAAGAAGGATGAGGGGGACTTCATTGAAACCTACCGAATAGTGAAAGGCCTGGACTGAGTGGATGTGGAGAGGATGTTTCCACTAGTGGGAGAGTCTAGGACTAGAGGTCACAGCCTCAGAAGTAAAGGACATTACTTTAGGAAGAAGATGAGGAGGAATTTCTTTAGTCAGTAGGTGGTGAACCTGTGGAATTCTTTGCCACAGACGGCTGTGGAGGCCAAGTCAATGGATATGTTTAAGGCATAGATAGATAGATTCTTTATTAGTGCGGGTGTCAGGGGTTATGGGGAGAAGGCAGGAGAATGGGGTTAGGAGGGAGAGATAGATCAGCCATGATTGAATGGTGGAGTAGACTTGATGGGCCAAATGGCCTAATTCTGCTCCTATCACTTATGAACATGAATTTATGAACTCATGCTAGCTGGTCAGATTGACATCCAGACCTTGCCCAGGGACCTCCATCTACAATGGACTACCCCACCGGCACAACTCAGTCAGTTCCAATTGGCCATAACGTTTCCTGTACCCTCCCCTCGGCCCTGATGCCCCTCAGTGCGTGTTCAGTCTCCCGCTCTTCCACCACTCTGTCGCTGCTCTGCCCCGCTCTGCCCCCCCCCCGCTCTGCTCCCCCCGCTTTGCCCCCCGCTCTGCCCCCCCCCGCTCTGCCCCCCCCCGCTCTCTCCCCCCCCGCTCTGCCCCCCGCTCTGCCCCCGCTCTGCCCCCCGCTATGTCCCCCCCCGCTCTGCCCCCGCTCTGCCCCCCGCTCTGCTCCCCCCCGCTCTGCCCCCCGCTCTGCCCCCCCGCTCTGCCCCCCCCCGCTCTGCCCCCCGCTCTGCCCCCCCCGCTCTGCCCCCCCGCTCTGCCCCCCCCGCTCTGCCCCCCCCCACTCTGCCCCCCCCACTCTGCCCCCCCCCCACTCTGCCCCCCCCCACTCTGCCCCCCCCGCTCTGCTCCCCGCTCTGCCCCCCCCGCTCTGCCCCCCACTCTGCCCCCCCCCACTCTGCCCCCCCCCGCTCTGCCCCCCGCTCTGCCCCCCCCGCTCTGCCCCCCACTCTGCCCCCCCCCCCCGCTCTGCCCCCCCCCACTCTGCCCCCCCCCCCGCTCTGCTCCCCGCTCTGCCCCCCGCTCTGCCCCCCCCCGCTCTGCTCCCCGCTCTGCCCCCCCCCACTCTGCCCCCCGCTCTGCCCCCCCACTCTGCCCCCCCCACTCTGCCCCCCGCTCTGCCCCCCCCCCCGCTCTGCCCCCCACTCTGCCACCCCCGCTCTGCTCCCCGCTCTGCCCCCCCACTCTGCCCCCCGCTCTGCCCCCCCACTCTGCCCCCCCCACTCTGCCCCCCGCTCTGCCCCCCCCCCCGCTCTGCCCCCCACTCTGCCACCCCCGCTCTGCTCCCCGCTCTGCCCCCCACTCTGCTCCCCGCTCTGCTCCCCGCTCTGCTCCCTACACATCGGTGACCGTGTGGCCAAGCTCAGCGCCACCTCCATCGTTAAATTCCCTGATAACGTCCCTCTTGACAACGAAGATGAGACAGAGAATGGGGATCTCGCGTCACGGAGTCAGAAAAACGTCCTGGCCCTTAATGCAACAAGATGTTGGTTTAGTTTAGAGATACAGCGCAGAAACAGGCCCTTCGGCCCACCGAAGCCGCGCAGACCAGCGATCCCCGCACACTAACACTATCTTACACACACTAGGGACAATTTACAATTTGTACCCAAGCAAATTAACCTACAAACCTGCACATAGTAGGAGTGTGGGAGGAAACCGGCGCACCCGGAGAAAACCCACACGTGTCACGGGGAGAACTTGCAAACTCCGCACAGACAGCACCCATAGTCAGGATTGAACCAGGGTCTCTGGCGCTGTGCGGTAGCAACTCTACCCGCTGCGCCACCCACCATGCTTATTGACCTAATGGATCGAGAGGGTGACCAGCTTCATCCAAGCTGCTGTAGAGATGGCCGACAGCTAGAGGTTCCTCGGCAACCAGCAACCTAACCTGGTCCATTCACACTGGTACGGTGATTAGGGAAGCACGTCAGCATTTTGTCTTTCTTAGATGACTGATGAGATTGGGCAGGTCCACAAGGTTGTTCTCGACTGTGTAGTAAACTGAAGAGGTGCATCTCAGCCCCGTACGTCAGCTCTGGTCTGGTCTTGACCGTCTGCACCTGCACAGCCCAGTCTGTCACATGCTTCCCGCTCAGGCCAAAGATGAGTCTCGACCCGAAACATCACCCATTCCTCTTCTCCAGAGATGCTGCCTGTCCCGCTGAGTTACTCCAGCATTTTGTGTCTACCTTCAGTATAAACCAGCATCTACAGTTCCTTCCTACAAGCTGTACTGCTCTACATTCCATGTTTGTGTACAAACATTTTTGGGTATTGTGTGCTGGCTAATTTTGACTGCATTTTGATGTGAGATGGATGATTTTCATTTCATATAAAGTTTACACTGTACCCCGGTACACGTGACAATACACGAACGTGTAACTGTAACCGATTTGGCTTTGCAACTCACTACTACATATACAATCAAATCAATAGACCAATCCTGATATGAGATGGTTTCCCTGTTGCTATCAGCTAAGGCAGGCATGGGAAGGGTAGAGTGTGGTCAGTGTGTGGTCATATGCAGTTACACGCTCTGAAACTGACTAGACCTTACACCTACACTCAGCTACAGTCTATCTACCGGCAGGATATTTATTACCCCATCAACATACTTTATAAACCAAGTTATCATACTTTAATCTACTCTCCCTGCCTTCTTCTACAATAAAATCACGTTATAAAATTTAGCAAATTATTACAAGTGAAGTTTCGGATGAAAATTTGCTGTTGTGACAAGGAATGAATAATGAAAAGAAGCGATGCCAACCTGTCTCACTACGTTTGCAATTTAATAGCCTGACTAATATTTTGCTCGCCTGAAGCTATAATATGCTGGTGTGAATTTCAATCTGTAGTTGATTGAACATAAGTATTCTGGTGCTCTTCAGGTAGAGAAAGGCCCAGTGTTACTGTAACACTAATTACATAATGCTATTCTCCTCCAGGCCAGGGAACGATGCTCTATATTAATAATCAACCCGCGACATAATATGGAGCCTCTGCTCTCCAGCAGCTGAGAGGGAGCAGCCACGAACACCAGGAGGAGCCAAGAGATATGTTACTTCCAGCATGGATGCTGCTGCAAACTGTCAATGACCATGCGTCAGTAGATTGCGGGATCACTTTGATATGTGTAGCAAGTAACTGCGGATGCTGGTTTAAACCGAAGATATAGACACAAAATGCTGGTGTAACTCAGCGGGACAGGCAGCATCTCTGGAGAGAAGGAATGGGTGATGTTTCGAGTCGAGACCCTTCCTCAGACTGAGAGTCACAGGAAAGGGAAACGAGATATAGACGATGTTGCAGAGAGATATAGAACGAATGAATGAAAGATATGCAAAAATAATAACGATGATGAAGGAAACAGGCCCATTGTTAGCTGTTTATTGGGTGAAAACGAGAAGCTGGTGCGACTTGGGTGGGGGAGAGATAGAGTGATCGAGTGAGTATAGAAGTGGGAAAACACACACATCCAGATTCAGGGACAGCTTCTTCCCAGCTGTTATCAGGCAACTGAACCGCCCTACCACAACTAGAGAGCAGTCCTGAACTACTGATAGACTCAAAATGCTGGAATAACTCAGCAGTACAGGTAACATCTCTGGAGAGAAGGAACAGGTGACGTTTCGGGTCGAGACCATTCTTCAGACTGATGGTCTTGACCTGAAATGTCACCCATTTCTTCTCTCCACAAAAGCTGCCTTTTCCCCTGAGTTACCCCAGCATTTTGTGTCTATCTTCGGTTTAAACTAGCATCTGCTAGTTTAAAATTAGGAGATTAGTGAAATTACAATTTAGTTCAGAGATACAGTGCGGAAACAGGCACTTCAGCCCACAGAGTCCATGCCGAGCAACGATCCCCACACATTGCATTTGTAATAAATTCATAAATTATAGGAGCAGAATTAGGCCATTCGGCCCATCAAGTCTACTCCACCATTCAATCATAGCTGATCTATCTTTCCCTCTCAACCCCATTCTCCTGCCTTATCCCCATAACCTCTGACACCCATAATAATCAAGAATCTATCTATCTCTGCCTTAAAACTATCCATTGACTTGGCCTCCACAGCTATCTATGGCAATAAATTCCACAGATTCACCACCCGCTGACTAAAGAAATTCCTCCTCATCTCCTTTTCTAAATGAACGTCCATTAATTCTGAGCCTGTGCCCTCTGGTCCTAGACTCTCCCACTAGTGGAAACATCCTCTCCACATCCACTCTATCCAGGCCTTTCACTATTCCACTTTTCACTACTGTCCATGTGGTATCGTGTATTTTTCATTTGTTTCTGCAAGTCAGAAGCAGCCATGGGAAGCCTCCTCGCTAGCTGCTGATAAACACAGGCCCGCACGATAAAAATAGAAATATAAGTAAAATGGACAGGTGAATAATGAATGAGCTCCTCTCTTCACACGGTCGCTTTACAACTTGCTAAATCATTGATGACTGGGCTGCATTTCTGAATACATTAAACTCTTAATGAACAAGCTCCATGCCTGCAACCGATATGCAGATGCCTTTGTGAATAATGCACGGTGAAGCTGCCGCTGCAGCCTCCGGGACCTACATAGACCACGCACATTTCAACACATGCTAATATTATGCCCCATGATATGTCACCCCCAGTCACTCCCTGCGTTTGTAATGTTACCATCGGAAAATGTGCAAAGTTACAACGTGAAACACGATGCAATAATATCCCGTAAAATGTGTGAAAGCTTATTTCCAGTAACTATAAACGATGGGGGCATATCCCACGTCCAACCTTGGACTCACAAACGATGCTGTAGCGAGATCAACAATTAAACCAGATCCATTCATCTGACAGGTGGGGGATTATCAATGCGAAGCAAACGAGGATAAATCTGAATTTCTCTTCTCTCGTGTCATCGGGTTCACGCGGGTTTTTGTTGTTACATTCATGCCACGTTCTTGTTCCTGATGACGGGTCCACCACCGCTTTTCCGGCATATGCTGGTCTGGCACCTTCTTTAATTTTAGGAGAGCGCACATGCAATCCGCTCCCCGGAAGACCCCCCAAAAATGTGGCGCCTGTGCCGGGTGAGGCGGCCGATCTCGACCTCGGGAAGAAGGAAGCTGAAAACCGTGACCTCCAGGTTCAAGAACAGCTTCTTCCCAACAATCATCAGGCTCTTGAACACTGCACAACACTGACCTCAGCAACTGTGTCTGTGCTTGCACTACAAACTCGAGTTTTGCGCTTTTATGGTTACCTATATATATTATTAATTTATCGTGTTAAATTTATCTGTGTGTTGTTGTGTTTATGGGCCTGTGAAGCTGCAGCGAGAGTAAGTATTTAATTGTTCCTAGGTACACAAAAATGCTGGAGAAACTCAGCGGGTGCAGCAGCATCTATGGAGCGAAGGAAATAGGTAACGTTTCGGGCCGAAACCCTTCTTCCGGCAATTGTTCCTATGCCGGTACACATGACAATTAGATGCTTGATTTCTGTATGACGGGACCTGGTCAACGAGATGCTTAGAACCCCTCAGGTCAACCCAAGAGTGGTACAAACAGATTTTGTTGCGCTCTAGTTCACAATACCACACAGTCCCATTAACATGCTGTGGAGGAAGGAACTGCAGATGCTGCTTTACACTGAAGCTATACACACAAAGCTGAAGTAACTCAGCGGGTCAGGCAGCATCTCTGAAGAACCCTTCTTCAGTCTGAAGAAGGGTCTCTTCCTGAAACATCACATATTCCTTTTCTCCAGCGATGCTGCCTGACCCGCTGAGTTACTCCAACACTCTGTGTCTCTTTCCCATTAACATGCTGTCAGGTCAGATCCAGCACCATCTTTAATATCACATTCTGAATGTGCAGACAGTTGTAATTAATAAGAGAAATGTGGGGATTAAATGAACATGCAGTGGCGGAGGTCTGAAGGGGTTAAGTCCGATCTCAAAGAGAATCTGCTTCAGTGGTTTGGTGCCTGTGGTTCTGTTTCCCGTAGCCTCCTGAGGGATTGATATGAGACGGATACACATGGGGTGTGTGTGTGCGCGGAGCTCCCCGCACCCATTGTGAGCGACGCAGACACCTGCAATGGGCAAAGACACACTCTTCATGTTCACTCTGTCATCTGTGGCCAGCTCTAGTCTGCTTCCTGGTGCACAGAGAATGAGGCTGGATTTCCAGAACCAGCGTTAACATTTAGTGATAAACATTTACATTTTCATTTAAAGAAAGGAATCTTGACCAATTAAAAGAATAATATTCAATTTTTAATGTAATCTAAACATTCCCCATCCAGACCACAAAGGTGAAAGTCATCTTTGTTTTGTCATATAATGATGAAGATATTCTTGTTGCTTTTGCTCTGTGAGGATATTGTTTTTAAATTTTTTATTTAAACTTTATTCAGAATAAAAAATACACAGAACAAAAACCGTGAGCTACATCCTCAGTGTGCAGACTTTCAATATTGCTGGAGTCACATTTATAGTATTAGCATTCTGCTCTGTGGGAAGGGATCTACTAAAGCATTTAGATATAAGGTTGGTCTAAATGCTTGGTTTAATTGTCTCCCCCTGTCTGTCTGAGCTTGAGGCTGGGAGAAGTGGGGACCATATTGTGCATGCCTCCTCCTGGTATAAATCTCCATCGCCGATCAGAGAGCTCTATCGCGTGAAGCATAAAACACAGCCATAACTTTGTTATGTAAAAACGGGCCGGGAGGTTTACTGATATGAAGGGAATCAGAAGTGGGTGTTGCAGGAAATGGCGTTCGGATTAAAGGGCAGCCGTCACTTTATCCAAATAAACGCAGATCAGAAGAAATGCAATGAGTCGCTAGATCACCTGTCTACACGGATATAAAGATCCACGGGGCTCTGGGCCAAATACTGGCAGACGGGACCAGCACGATGGGCCGACGGGTCATTTTCCGAGCTGTAAAACTCTATGGGTCTAACATCTGTCCTTTTCCTCTTCCCCTTTCACCATCCATGGATACGTGGAGAGGAAATGTTTAGAGTGATACGGACCAGGCATGGGTAAATGGGACCAGCTCAGATGGGAGATCTTGCTCAGCATCCACACGTGTACAGTGCACAGCATGCCGGCCTGGTTCAGTAACTCGAACTCGGACACAAAGGAACGAAGGCGATTACAGAGAGTGGTGGACACTGCCCGGTCCATCACAGGTACTGACCTCCCCACCAGCGAAGGGATCTACAGGAGGCGCTGCCTCAAAAAGGCAGCCAATATCAACAGAGACCCACACCACCCTGGCCATGCTCCCATCTCGCTGCTACCATGGGGAAGAATGTACAGGAGCCTGAAAACCGTGACCTCCAGGTTCAAGAATAGCTTCTTCCCAACAACCATCGGGCTCTTGAACACGGCACAACACAAAAACACAAAAATGAACAACTGTGATCTTCTATGGACTGTGTCTTTGGTTGCATTACAGACTTCAGTTTTTCACCATAATGGTTACATCATATTACTGATTGTTAATTTATTGTATACTTGATCACTGTATATTTATCAGTGTGTTATTGCGTTTATGGGCCTGTTAAACTGCAGCAAGCAAGAATTTCATTGTCCTGTTGGGAATATACACTATATAACAATTAAACTCTCTTGACTATTGACTCTTGACATTTATACAAATCTTTTCATTTCATACTTCAATCTCATGGATTGAACAGAAGAAGATGGTCATAGCGGCAAAAGGCTATACATATCCTTCCTTATAAGAACCTCATGTAGCAGTAACCGAGGAACAGGCTTCAGTGTAATTGATGTGAAATTGTAAGATGTTTGACACTCATCCATAAACATGATGTTCCCGTACAATATATCGCCGGATCAGTCCCCGGCACTGCAAGCGATCAGTAATGAATGCAGCACTTCACACGGACAGGGGACTGGAGAAGAAAGAGATTAATGAACCAGCGTAACCCAAACTAGTTAATCCATGGATAATGGTTTGTTACTTATCCATAACTAGTTTGCTGTGATGTTTGGACGCACAGAAACGGCAGATGCTGCGGCTTTTTAAGCGAAAGTACAAAGACCTTTCCCCATGAGAGAGTTGATGTCATGCTGTTAAAATACCAGCCTTACCACCCTTCCCTTCTTAGTCAATAGACAATAGGTGCAGGAGTAGGCCATTCGGCCCTTCGAGCCAGCACCGCCATTCAATGTGATCATGGCTGATCATCCCCAATCAGTACCCCGTTCCTGCCTTCTCCCCATATTCCCTGCCTCCGCTGTTTTTAAGAGCCCTATCTAGCTCTCTCTTGAAAGCATCCAGAGAACCTGCCTCCACCGCCCTCTGAGGCGGAGAATTCCACAGACCATGGTATCACCACAGTCCGTAGTCCCCAAAGTGCTTCTCCAGTCAATATGTCCCAGTTCATATTCACACAAATATTTCCTGGCACTTCTCCTATGTTGTCCACTTGCTAAGGAATGACTTTGCCCCATTGCCCCTCAGAGGTGGGGTGTTCATCTCTAATCCTAGCCCAGTCCAGAACTTGGAATATAAGGTCATATGTGATCAGAGCAGAATTAGGCCATTCAGCCCATCGTCTATTCCACCACTCAATCATGGCTGATCTATCTCTCCCTCCTTACCCCATTCTCCTGCCTTCTCCCCATAACTCCTGACACCTGTACTAATCAAGAATTTATCTATCTCTGCCTTTAAAATATCCATTGACGGCCTCCACAGCCTTCTTTGGCAATGAATTCCACAGATTCACCACCCTAAATATATAACCTGTGGTGATACCATGGAAACCCGATAGAAGTATGTACAATTATGAGAGGAATAGATACGGTCGACATGCAGAACCTTTATCCAGTGATGGAAATGTCAAGGACTAGAGGGCATAGTTTTCAGGTAAGAGGGGAAAAGGTCAAAGGAGATATGTGAGATAGGTTTTTTACCCAGAGTGTGGTGGGTGCCTGGAACCCGCTGCTGGAGGAGGCAGATACGATAGCGGTGTTTAAGAGGCTTTTAGATAGGCACGTGGATATGGAGGGACATGGTTCACATGCAGGCAGAGGTTAGTTCATCATGGCATTATGTTTGGCACAATGTGGGCCGAAGGGCCAGTTCCTGTGCTGTACTGTTCTATGCTCTATGATTTATGAACAAACCCTCCCTCCCTCACCTGTGTCCATCTATTACCTGCCACGCTCTGTCCTGTTTCTCTCTTCCAGCTTTCTAGGTTCTATGATCTATGTTCTACGATCTAAGTTCTATGTTCTATGACATATGATCTGTGTTCTATGGTTAGTGTGCTGATGAGACAGATGGACTGCTCATCAGACCTTAAACTGAAGCCTTTTCCATTGGTTCACAGAGCTATTTGTAGAATTGTCAGTTCCCAGAGAATTCTGGCCAGATAAAAACACCAAAAGTAAGTTAGTCAAGGTCATCATCTGATTGCTGTTTACTATTACAAACTGCCTGCTATGTTCACCGGTAAAAAAACAGCAGACTTCACCCAGTGGATCTGCTGAAATACTTTGAAGGAAATAATTAAATTCTGAATAATCATCGCAGCAAAACAGAAAGTGCTGGTGAAACTCAGTGGGCCAGGCAGCATCTGTGGAGCATCCAACCATTTGCCTATCAAACACCTCCCTTGCCTGTGTCTACATTTTACCTGCCACACTCTGTCCTGCCTATCCTCTCTCCCAGCTTTCTTTCCCCTCCCCGCACCCCTACAATCCGTCTGAAGAAGGGTCCCGACCCGAAACGTCACCTATCCATGTTCTCCAGAGATGCTGCCTGACCCACTGAGTTTCTCCAGCACTTTGTTTTTTGCTCCAGCATCTGCCGTCTCTTGCGTCTGCGTACAATTCTCCCGATGGTCAGTACAGGCTTTTGATGAACAATGGGAACAAATTGCTATTGTCATTTAATGTGTGGTATCTTTGAAGCGCCACTCCAGTTCACTCAGTCTTTGACATGTTGGTGAAGCTGCACAAATGAGCTCGTGTGTACAGACCAACAGGAGTTACATGGCCACTGAAAATTTATTGCTCTTTTCCCGGTAATAAAAACATCTGCTTTCAAGTGAATTATGATGTAATCCTGCTCCACATGAATGATTTTATACACATATAAAAGACAGATAATAGACACAATGTGTATGAAGGACAGATATTGCAGACTATAGAGAGCGGTGGACACTGCCCGGTCCATCACAGGTTCTGACCCCCCCCATCGAAGGGATCAACGGGAGGCGCTGCCTCAAAAAGGCAGCAGCATCATCAGAGACCCACACCACCCTGGCCACGCTCTCATCTCGCTGCTACCATCAGGAAGAATGAATGAATACGTTTATTGGCCAAGTATTCACATACAAGGAATTTGCCTTGGTGCTCCGCCCGCAAGTGACAACGACATACAGTGACAATTAGGAATGAAATTGTACAGGAGCCTGAAAACCGTGACCACCACATTCAAGAACAGCTTCTCCCAACAACCATCAGGCTCTTGAATACTGCACAACACTAACCTCAGCAACAGTGATCTAACATGGACTGTGTCTGTGGTTGCTCTACGGAATTCATCTTTTGCACCGTTATGGGTTGCCTAGTATTACAATTTTTGATTCATTGCGTTTTTGATTATGTTATATTATCTGTTGTGTTATTGTGTTTATGGGCCTGTTAAGCTGCAGCAAGTATGAATTTCATTGTTTTGTTGTCGGTGAATATGACAACTAAACGCTCTTGT
This sequence comes from Malacoraja senta, assembly GCA_038087875.1. NCBI lineage: Eukaryota > Metazoa > Chordata > Chondrichthyes > Rajiformes > Rajidae > Malacoraja > Malacoraja senta. Next base: position 3,944,285 of record CM075999.1, on the reverse strand, counting down.
CTCTTGATTTGAATGAATTAACAATCTTCTATTTTAAACTACGACAAACTAATCTAAAAATCCTGGCAGTGAGTGTTCAGGAAAAAGCGAGTAATAGTGTCTAAAAATAAGTAATTGGATTCCAAAATGCTCCCCACTCACGGGGCCTTGTTGTTGAAATCCACTTGAGAAGCCTAAATCTACATAAATTCCAGTCTAAACTGGAGTAGACATGTCTGGTAGATTAACAAGCATCCCCCTATCCCACACACCACCACTGTCCAAGTGACGTGGAATAATATTAAAACAGTGTAAAGAAGTTAATAGTCTTCCGCCTCTAAATCTCAGCCTCACAGCGGAGATCGCTGGAGCTACGATTGAAAATTCTTGCTTCGAACAATCATTAGGGCAGCCCTGCGATGCTGTGTATCACATGCCTAACACTCGAACAGCAAGAGATCCTCGGTGACCCTGGGAGCAGTGAAGTGACTCCTTTGTCATGCAGACTTTTTCCCAACCACACCTCTTTCACCTCCAGCGATACTTATTCTGACCGTGGCTTTTGTGGACGAATGTGGCCCCCGTCAGCTGTGAGCTCTAAATGTGAGCATTGAGAGATGAGAGGGAGGCAAACACACGGTGAATAATTACCCTCACCGGGAGAACAAGATGGCTGGGGCTGAGGCAGGGTGTAGCTCCCACCCTACGCAATGCTCTCTATCACTTAATGAATCTGCATTGTAAAACATCACAATCATCTCCACAATTTATTCATAACAAGTGTGTACACATAAGGAGACAGCTTTGAGCTGTGCTTAATTACACTCTCCTCCCCCCATACGCTTTATAGATGATCGGTTATGGATAATTCTCTTCCAAACTCACGTGATATCATTAAGCTCTCTCCAACTCAGGCATATCACTGGTGCTTGTAACGTAGGCTGCTGCCTGCGTTTTCCTACGGTTATCTCGAAACAGTCTCAAAACAGTACATTAAGGCAAATACTGTAATAGAGGAAAGCTGAAAGGAAATTATTCTTCCTCTGGCTGATGAGATAGCTTTAAACTGCAAGCTTCACGTGCAAGTTCATTTTTAATTAGTAGACGACAGTTTAAATGCAAACCTAAATCCTTTATGAATCTAATGCAGGAATCAACTCAACATCAACAAAGTGCAAATATTCAGCTCCCCCTGAGAGCTTTTGAACACAAGCCTGGCACGGCGGTGGCGGGTTCTGCATCAGATACTGTGTGCTTTGTCTCCTGTGTCCGTGTCCCTCCATGCAGTGGTGCAAGCTGCATGGAGGATTGAAGGCTGATTTCCCTGCCCCTTGTAACCCCCTCCCCCCCCCCCCAACTCTTTCACCCAGATGGTAGTCTGCATCTGGAACGGGCTGAGAGACGAGGTTACAGAAGTGGATATAATTGCGTCTTTTAAAAGACACTTGTGCAGATATATGGATCGGAAGGGTTTGGAGGAATATGGGCCAAATGAGACATATGGGGCAAGTGCAGGCAACTTGGTTAGCATTCACAATGCGGGCCGAAGGGCCTGTTTCTTTGCTCTAGGATGCTCCAGGGGCTTCAGGGATGAAAGCCCAATGGTTAGGTAAAATATATAAAGGATAAGCCCATCAGCAATCTCATTAGCCTCTGACGCCCCTTATTGTGAGGAGATTGTCATTAGGCAACTGAACCATCTTACCAACAACTAGAGAGTGGTCCTGACCTACCATCTACCTCATTGGAGATCCTCGGACTATCTTTAATCGACTTTATCTTGCACTACACATTATTCCCTTTATCCTGTATCTGCACACTGTGGACGTAATGATTGTAATCATGTGACTAGATAACATGCAACAAAAAAGCTTTTCACTGTACCTCGGTACACGTGACAATAAGATGAACCAAACTGGACATGGAACACCGACCTCCTGGCACTGTGGCTCAGACTGGGGCTCTGACAGTACCGGGCAGAGGCTGCATAGAGGACCAGGACAATCCGCCACAGATCTCTGGTACATCTTAAGGCACTCTGAAAAATCACTCCATCTTTTAATAATAAATAGTGATAACCTGCGCTTTGAGCGCCTGGGGTTGTAATCTGCTATAGCACTGCCCCTCTGCGGGTGCGTGAACAGTTACAAATGGCTTTGGATTCCAACAGGCACATTTATTACCTAAATCAAGTCCTGTATGTTCAGAGATATTGAATGGTGCCAAGTTAGAATGATAATAAACAGCATGTTTTCAGTCTCAAGAAATGAGATCTTGGGATTATTTCCCTGGAGCTGTCTACGAGTGCATGGCCTACGAGAATGAAGAGTGTGTAATTGTCATACGTACCAGCAACAGAACAATGAAATTCATACTTGCTTCAGATTTACAGGCCCATTAATGCAATAACACACAGATAAACATACAATAGTCATAATACAAAAAAATAATCAGCAATATTAGGTGACCGTAAAAGTGTAAAGGCTGAAGTCCGTAGTGGAACCACAGACACAGTGTTGTGCAGCGTTCAAGAGCCTCATGGTTGCTGGGAAGAAGCTGTTCTTAACCTGGAGGTCACGGCTTTCAGGCTCCTGTACCTTCTTCCTGATGGTAGCAGCGAGATGAGAGCATGGCCAGGGTGGTGATGATATTTGTTGTTTACTGGGGTTGAGTTGAATATTTGCATCAGCTAATCCAGGCATGATCAAGGCAAGAGGAAAGCAGAGAAACACACAAGAAACTGCAGATGCTGGAATCTGTTCCTTCAGCACTTTGTTTTTTTGCTTAAGATTCCAGCATCTGCAGTTCCTTGCATCTACAATAGTTGGCAAAGTCTGGAAACAGCATTTCTCTTCTAAAGACACATGAAACTGCAGATTCTGGAATATGGAGCAAAAAAACAAAGTGCTGGAGGAACTCTGCAGGTCAGGCAGCATCTGTGGAGACGGAGGGATGGACCCTGTCTCAGACTCCAGATTCCAGCATCTGCAATCAAGAGTGTTTTATTGTCATATGTCCCGATACGGAACAATAGAAATTCTACTTGCAGCAGTACAACAGGGCTATAAACATGTGTAGAAAGGAACTGCAGGTGCTTGTCTATACCGAAGATAGACACAAAGAGCTGGAGTAACTCAGTGGGTCAGGCAGCGGATCTGTGGTGGGAACAGACAGATGGGTCGGGACCCTTCTTCAGACTGATGAGTGGGGGGGGGGGGAGCTGTAAAATAAAGGAGGGGGTGGATCTGTTCATTCCCTCCAGAGATGCTGCCCCCACTTCTCAAGGTATTAACCTAGACAGAGCAGAAGCTTCGAATTGGAGTTTGGACACAGGGAGTGCTGGAACCCACACCAGTGTCCTGGCCAATGCTTATCCATCAATAAACCACTAAAAAGCAGTTTATCCTGTGATTATTACATGGTTATTTACGGAAGTTAGTGTGTGAAGATTAACTGCTACATCTATTACAACTGTAGTCATACTGCCACAGTTGGCTTGACCGATCGTGTTTACAATGCCAGAAGCTACGTAAAGTGGAATTCAGAAATGCAAGTTGTAATGTACGGGGAATACAGCTTGCGAATATTGTGTGGAGTATTTAGACGGCTATGAGTTTCCAAAGGCTTTTGTTGGCACCATGTCTGTTCAAATTAATCAGATGAATTATGTTTGACTCGTTCAACAGGTTTGCAAATCGCATAAGGAGCAACTTCACACACGTGGGGGGAAAATGGACTTTTATGTTTAGTGTTTACTACGTGTGCAATCTAAATTGGGAAATAATTAACAGTCTGATTAACAGGTGGTTGAGAAATCACCAGGTGATTCTTTACAGACTTCACTTATCTCCACTTCAGTCAGCTTGCTGCTTGTGGTCTCTCTGTCACCATTGATTCCCACAGGTCCATTGGGAAGTTAGCAAGCACCCTGTTTTGGTATGTTGGACTCTTGGGAATGACATTTGTACTTTTGGCTTCTTTGTTACTTCAAAAGCGATGGGCATATTTGCAGGACAATTGTAAAATCAACTTGAGTTTTCTACTGAATTTGCTCTTAATATTGGTCCCAGCAGAGCGAGATGTCCATGGGGGAATGTTGCCAACTGGCCCGCTCCAGACTGCAGGTGTACGTGCTGAGGGATGCACCAAAGCTCGGTGCAGCCAACGCCAAGGCTCTGGTGGGAGGACCACAGTCTAGGGTCCTTCCACTGCTAGACATTGGGGTCAGAGTCCGGTGGGGACACCCCCTCACACAAGGGACGAGATATCACCCCGGGGGGGCCACATGAGAGGTGAGGGTCTTTTGTTCAAGGAAAGAGAGAGATGCTAACTCAACTAGGTATAACACTAGCAATATTGAGTGTATTGAGTAGACATACCATGAGGAATGTATTGAGAATGTTTTAGAGTTTTTGTTTTGTATATGAGTTGCCAGAGGAAGATATAGAAGTAGGTACAATTAAAAGATGTTTGGACAGATGTAAGGATAGGAGGGGTTTAGAGATATGGGCAAATGTAGGCCAATAGGATTAGGGCAGTATGTCAACCGGATTGGCATGCTGAAGGGCCTGTTTCCGTGCTGCACAGCTCTGTGGCTCTATCTGCCTACCACTATTTTTAATAGTTCTGCTTGATGCCTTGGGTCCCAACCACAGTCAGCTTTTCCATGTTGTAGGTCAATTCTAGAAATAGTTCATGATGGTAATGTCTTTGGATTCTCTAAGCCACAGTGAAGCCAGTGGAAACAGGACAAGAGCATCATATTGTAAATCCCAGTCTTAACACTCTCAGGAATTCTTTGAAAGTTCTCCTCACCGATTAATTTCAACTAATCTGCCAATCCCCCTATCACCTGTAGCCACCTATCACTTGCCAGGCTTTGCCCCACCTCTCTTTCACAGCTTTCTTCCCCCTACTCCATCAGTCTGAAGAAGAGTCCCAACCTGAAACGTCATCTGTCCATTCCCAGATGCTGCCTGACCCGCTGAGTTCCTCCAGCACTGTGTTTTGCTCAAGATTCCAACATCTGCAGTTTCCTGTGTCTATTTTTCTCAAATTGCTGGTCAAAATTTTTACAAATAGGCCTAAAAATGTGTTTTTAAGAATGTATTATAAGAGCAATTAACACTTGGAATAATCTGAATATAATTATATATTGTAGTGCAAATCTAAACAAGGTCGCTTTATGCCCCCTAGTGGATAACCAGCCAAGGCCATGGGGATTTCTAATGGGCAGCGGTAATTGAAAGTTAACCGATTATTCTATACCTGACCTAGGAATACTCAACCACACCATAAATGGATAAAATATACTCAAATCTGCAAAAGAGGCATCTTCCACCCAACCTCAAATTATTACTTTTTAGACAGTCAGAACCTTTTTCCCCAGGGTGGAAATGTCACGGACTAGAGGACATAGCTTCAAGGTGATGTGCAGGGCAAGTTTTATGACACAGATAATGGTGGGTGCCTGGAACACACTGCCAGGGGTGGTGGTGGAAGGATATGATAGTGATGTTTAAGAGGCTTTAGATAGGCACATGGATATGCAGGGAATGGAGGGATATAAATCAAGAACGCAGGAGAATGAGGTTGAGAGGGAAAGATAGATCAGCCATGATTGTATGGCGGAGTAGGCTCGATGGGCCAAATGGCCTAATTCTGCCCCTATCACATCTGAACGTGCAGGCAGAGGACATTAGTTTAACTTGGCATCACGTTCGGCATGGACAATGTGGGCCAAAAGGCCTGTTCCTGTGTTGTAAGGTTCTATTTTCATGGTTAGCAAGGGTAAAAAATATTAGTATTATTAATTTATTGTATTATTTTTACTTATTTGCGTAACATTAGGTTTAGTTTTATTATTGTCATGTGTACTGAGGTACAGTGAAAAGCTTTGTTTTGCGAGATATCCAATCAAATCAGATATTATGTTAAGGGGCCTGTAAAGCTGCATCAAATAAGAATTAAATTGTTCCGCTGTCGGTACATCTGGCAATAAAACACTCTCGACTCGATGTCCATGGGCATCAACCAAGAGAGGCAACGCTGGACGTTTGTACTTTGGCTTTCAGCCTAATATTACACGAGTGGCATTGGTTTCTTATTGTCACGTGTACCGAGACATGGGGAAATGCTTTGTTTGCGTACTATCCAGTCAAATCACAAGTACATTCAAGCCATTCACAAGTACAACATGGTGAAAAATACCAGAGTGCAGAATATAGTGTTATAGCATTATAGTTACAGAGAAAGTGTAGATACAAAAAGTACAAGGTCTGCAGTGAGGTAGGTTGGAAGATTGGGACGACCGCCACGGTTATGGGAGGGTGTTCAGTAGTCTAACAGCTGTGTTCCTGTATCTGTTCCTGAATCTGGTGGTACATGCTTTCAGGCTTTTGTATCTTCTGCACTAATCATTTTGCAGCCTGTACAGACTAGCTTATAAGACCAATGCCATGAGATGAAATATTTTGTTGGTGCTTTTGGCAATGCAATAGTGATCAAAATGTTATTACCAATCTCAACTGAGGTTTGACAACTGGGAACACTGAAATCCTTTATTATTTTTAAAAGAATTGTGCTTGAATGGAGATCGAGATTATTGCTACTCATAAAACGTGCAGGTGAGGGATGCAAACAGAAGAAAGAAAATCACTTTAAATTTAATGTAAAAATATACTTTAACGAATTTTTCTCATGGATAAATCGCGCACAGCGGGAAGGTTGTGCAACAGAGTAGTGGTACAGGAAATATACAAAATAACAACATCTGACACCGTTCAACAGTATTCTAAAAAAACAACACCCAGACAATTTATTTTGATTTATGGTCCTTATTTAAGGACTTGCCTAAGAACAGCTCATTCCAGGCTTATACTCAGGGTTCTGCTTTTTAAAGTGTGGAGAACTAAGTACAACAGGCACTTGATCCTTTTATTTCCTTTGGGAAATATCTCGTTTCTATTCCGTGCAGTCACCCCAGGAAGCAATCAGAACCTGACTAAAGAAATCCAGGCACATATTTTATAGAAAAATCTCTGCTAAATTCAGTATTTTTTGTAAAGGCATACTGGCACCTCTAAAAAGTTAAAAATCTAGATTGTCAAGTTTTTAGAATTTTAATATTACAAAAAGATTACTAAAGTTTAAAAATTAAATGTATTAATTAAATTAGTCAGCCAGGCCCTTAAAAAACAGCTTATGGGATGGCGATCCAACATTTACACCAACAGCAAGGAATGAGATGCGTACTGTAACCTTTTTTGCATACAAAAAAACACTGGGTAAGTTCATCCCACAACTCACAACCCCCCCCCCCCCTACCTCCTCCTTAATTAATGTTATTAAGCTTGATAATCCACATCTAGTCTGAGCAAGATACAAGTCTTAGAAATACAGAGGCAACATCTTAACCTTTGGTAGGTATGTCCTCTGTAAAATAAACCATGCTAACAGAGGGCAGTCCTTTACAAACTGATGGATGGTGGAGCTGGAGCTCTATGTAGATGGATGGATGCCAAGATCGGTGATAGGTGCTCTAGTCCAAACCAGCTACAAAACAATTGGCATATTAGATTAAAGGGAAGATACATTTCTAAAGTGTTGAATTACGGCTGGGAGTTTAACAGGATTAGTAAAGATCCATGATCATGAAACAGACTACTATAACGCAGGAACGCTACAAAATAGCACCATGGCTTCAAAGGTGCATTAAGGATAATAACATTCTTTAAACCTTTCCTTTTGCGGTACAGGCTTCCAGCAAGCACTGTGCTACAGGGTTCATCGCAGGCAAGTCTGTTCCACATCTTCACTACTGTCATCGCTTGTTCATTTTTTATTTAACAGCAAGAAGTGGTTTATGTTCAACTTTGTTTCTTACAGTTCTTGCGGTGCTTCCAAATCTGAAACCACATCATCGTTCTGGAGCTCCCAGCCTTTGCTTCAGTATCAGATACTGGGAAGGAAAATAAGGTCGTGATTTGGTTTCAAACAAAACTATTTTAAATTAACCAGCACCTCTAAATTAGCAGCATTATTGCAAAATAGGGTAACCAAACAAAATGGCATAGTCGAAACACAAGGAACTAGATGCTGGTATCTTCATCAGATGCTGGAATCTTCATCCCCTGGAGGGACCTAGTGAGTCAGGCAGCATCTGTGGAGGGAATGGACAGAAGGATGTTGTTTCTGTCCCGAATCATCATATTTCAGTATTGTCCATCTCTAACATCCCTTGAGAAGGAGTTGGTAAGAAATCAAGTGAAGGTGCTGTTCTTTGGCAGTTTAGACCCAGCACTGACAATATATTTCCAAGTCAGTTTGCTGTGGCACTTGGTGGCATTCCCATGTAAATGCTGTCCTTGCGGTAAAGAGTAGGTGTATGGAAGAGAGGATGGATTAGCCTAACCGGGTTTGTAATTGGTACATAGTACACTCATGTTGCACTGATGTGGAAGGGATGGATGGGGATCGCGTCGGCTGCTTTGCCTTGATGGTGTCAGACGTCTTGAGTGTGCTTTTAGCTGTATTCACCCAGGCAAGTAGAGAGCATCCCATCAGACTCCTAACTTGTGTCTCACTGCCACGAAGAGGTGAATCACTCACATCACATGCAGCCTCTGACCATCCAGCTGAGCTGCTGGTCAGGACTTAGAGCTGCTTATGTCTTTAAATGGCAAATGGCACGGTATATTTTTATACCGTGCTTCCTTCTGACATAGGGGGCCACCCGACCCCCTATGCTGGCTCACAGAGCAATGCTATCCCACAATCAATGTTTTCCTGCAGTCTCTCTTCCCCATATTTCTATCAAAATCTCCCTGACTCTATCATTCATCTGTACACTCAGGGCAATTTATTTCGGGGCCAGTTAACTTGCAAAACTGCACGTTTTTGAGATGTGGGAGAAAGAGCTTGTTCGATATACCCACCATCTGCTCAGGTTCCTATTAAAATGTTCCCCTCTTACTGTAAACCCATGTCCTATGGTTCCGTGTTCAATGCGTACCAGGGCCCCATCCCCGACCTCTACCTCCGCTACATCGATGATTGTTTTGGTGCCACATCCTGCACCCACACACAACTGACTGACTTCATCCGCTTCACCACCAACTTCCATCCGGCACTCAAATACACCTGGACCATTTCCGACACTTCCCTACCATTCCTTGACCTCATTATCTCCATCGCAGGTGATAGACTCCTTACCGACATCCACTACAAACCTACCGACTCCCATGGCTATCTGGACTACACTTCTTCCCACCCTGCTTCCTGTAAGGACTCCATCCCCCACTCCCAATTCCTCCGTCTACGCCGCATCTGCTCCCAGGATGAGGCGTTCCACACCAGGGCATCTGAAATGTCCTCATTCTTCAGGGAACGGGGGTTCCCCTCCTCCACCATAGATGAGGCTCGCACCAGGGTCTCTGCCATACCCCGCAACACTGCTCTCTCTCCCCATCCCCCCACTCACAACAAGGGCAGAGTCCCCCTAGTCCTCACCTTTCACCCCACCAGCCGTCACATACAACAAGTGATCCTCCGTCAGTTTCGCCACCTCCAACGTGACCCCACCACTCGCCACATCTTCCCATCTCCCCCCATGTCTGCCTTCCGCAAAGACCGCTCCCTCCGTAACTCCCTTGTCAATTCTTCCCTTCCCTCCCATACCACCCCCTCCCCTGGTACTTTCCCTTGCAACCGCAAGAGATGCAACACTTGTCCCTTCACCTCCCCCCTCTACTCCATTCAGGGACCTAAGCAGTCGTTCCAGGTGCGACAGAGGTTCACCTGCATCTCCTCCAACCTCATCTATTGCATCCGCTGCTCTAGATGCCAGCTGATCTACATCGGTGAGACCAAGCGGAGGCTTGGCGATCGTTTCGCCGAACACCTCCGGTCGGTCCGCAATAAACAACCTGACCTCCCGGTGGCTCAGCACTTCAACTCCCCCTCCCATTCCGTATCTGACCTCTCTGTCCTGGGTCTCCTCCATTGCCACAGCGAGCAACACCGTAAATTGGAGGAAATGCACCTCATATTCCGCCTGGGCAGTCTACATCCTGGGGGCTTGAACATTGAATTCTCCCAATTCTGCTAGCCCTTGCTGTCCCCTCCCCTTCATCAGCCATCTGGTTGTCTCCTCCCCTCCCCCAGCCCTCGGGCTCCTCCTCCGCCTTTTTCCTTTTTTCCTTTCTTCTCCCCACCCCCTATCAGTCTGAAGAAGGGTTTCGGCCCGAAACGTTACCTATTTCCTTCGCTCCATAGATGCTGCTGCACCCGCTGAGTTTCTCCAGCATTTTTGTGTACCTTCGATTTTCCAGCATCTGCAGTTCCTTCTTTTACACTCCTATGGTTCTTGGTTCCCCTACACTATTCCATTGCTAGATACATTGTCCGAAGCTCATTCAGGATCGTTTTCAAATACCAACCTATTGACTGGGTGCACTCTCAATCTTGCATCAATTTATTACTTACTTTTTTACGGCTGGCAATGGCTTGTTGCAGCCACAGGAGTTCCATCGCAAGGCTGCTTCTGTAGTTCTGAAGATCCTCATATGCTGTGGGCATCTCTTTCCTTTGCAATTTATACAGAGGTTCTGTGGAATCAAACGTCAATATTCCCCAGAATTAATCTTTTCTGAACCTTATTCTTATACCAATCACCAACAATTTTTAAAGTTAGTTAGGAGAGGTTTGATCCTATTTTTAAAATATACTCTCATTTTTGAAAGGTAGTATGGTTGAATCGGCGATAAGGCACAAAAGTTAAAATGACTTTATAGCAGAATAGATCCTTAGAACTTTTGATCTGATTTAAATAAGGTTTTAGAAACATTTGATCACCTATCTGCAGAATTGTTTTCTTATCCTGTCACCTCAGCAAAATATACAACTTCCCCCTCAGTAGTTTCAAAATTGAAGCAAAAAAACTACCCATAATCTGAAGAAGGGTCTCAACCCGAAACGCCACCTATTCTTTTTCTCCAGAGATGCTGTCTGACCCACTCCAGCTTTTTGCATCTGTCTTCAGTTTAAACCAAAGCATCTGCAGTTCCTCCCTGCACAAAACTTTTCCAAGTATTTGCAACCTTGGTGCAAACAATTAACATTGCAAAACATTTTATAACCATTGGTCTATTAATTTAACAAAGTCTTATCATTAGCGTACCATTCTTTGCATCTTGCATTTTACTTGCGATGCCAGCAGCAGATGCATGCTCCAGTGTTGTGCCACCACATGCTGACAGTACTGTGGTGCAGCTCTCAAGGACTTTCCTCTCAGCACCATCTGCACAGGATGCTTCCTCTGTCTCAAACAGTGCACTCACACCTTCGGTCTGTGCTGCCTCCCAGTGTGAACTGGTGTCTGTACTCAGAGCGCTGGCAACAAGCTGCGTGGGAGCATTTTGTCCGCTGGAGGGATTCCTGCCTTCACAAGAATCTTTTACTGGTTCATCATTCTCGATCAGCGAACAGTCAACACTTTTATCAGCTTCAGGACAGAGTGCTTGAGATGTTTGGGTTTTAGATACTTTGTGCACGTTGTCCATTCCTGCAATCTGACAAAGATGAAAATAAATCCTGTCATAATAAATTTTCAAACACCAGTCAGTAGAAAAAGCTGGGGAGTTGCCATTTCTTCAAATAAGGAATTTTAGATCTAGCTCATGCAAGAAATATTACAAGCTGTGAAGTTACTGCCCTGATCACATGTACAATGATGGCTTCATTAGCCGCAGCATAGTGTGTGGCAATATTAATATTCAATCTGATAATTGCTTAATGGTATCAAATCAAAATCGGTGCAGTGCTTCCTAGAATCAATGAATGATAGAATGGCCGAAAGGAAGCCATTTTGCCCATCATGTCCTTGCTAGCTCTCTACAGACGTAACTCACTATTCCATTCCTTGGTCCTTTCTCAGTTGCCTTCCATTCTTTACTCCACTATAAAATCATCCAGGTCCCTCTTGTAGGCCATAATGGGATCTGTCTCCACCAATTTCTTTTCTCTATAAAAAACACAAAGTTCTGGAGGAACTCAGCAGGTCAGGCAGCATTTGTGCAGGCAATTGATAGGCGATGTTTTGGGCCAGGACACTTCTTCAGATGGATTAGAATTGGGGAGATAAAGCTGGAAAAGAGAGGTGGGGGTGAGACAAAGCCTGGGAAGTGATCGGTGGATACAGGTGAGGGGTGATGGATGTAATTGGCAGATGGGTGGAGTACGAAAGGTTAGAAGTGAAAGGAGACACAAGGATATTATATAAGGAGAGTGAAACCCCGTAAAGCCAAGGGTAGGAATATGGGTGGAAGGGAATAGTCGGGGGGGGGGGGGGGGGGGGTGATAAATGGAACACGGGGATGGGAGATAAGCTTACATATTCATAAGTGATAGGGGAGAGAATTAGGCCATTCGGCCCATGAAGTCTACTCCGCCATTGAATCATGGCTGATCTATCTCTCCCTCCTAACCCCATTCTCCTCCCTTCTCCCCATAACCCGACACCCGTATTAATCAAGAATCTATCTATCCCTGCCTTATAAATATCCATTAATTTGGCCTCCACAGCCTTCTGTGGCAAAGAATTCCACAGATTCACCTCCCTCTGTGGCCCTCCCTCATCCTTCTAAACTCCAACAAGTACAGGCCCAAAGCCGTCAAACGCTCATCATATGTTAATCCAATCATCCCTGGGATTCCTTACGGTTGAGGGGAAAGGAGCAAGAGTCAAGAATGTTTAATTGTCATATGTATGGACAACAGAAGAATGAAACTGTTACTTGCAACATCTCAACAGGCCTGTAAATGCAATATACACAGATATATAAAATCTATTTTTTTAATTCAATAAATCAATAAGCGTAATTCTAGAGCAAAAACAGAAGCTCTTGGTGGGACCTAAGAGTCCACAGAGTAATATCTGGGGGTCTAGATGGTGGAAGGCATGTGTGCAAGGGACAGAGAGTGGGGGGAGGAATATTATTTCAAATTGGAAATATTCTTTATTCTATGTTGCCTCTCCTCATTCTTCCTATGAAAATGTATCACCTCACCTTTCACCACGTTAAACTTTATCAGTCTATTCCACTAGTCTGCAGCAATCCATCACTGTGCTCTTTGCAGTCCACCACACAGCCCAGTTTTGTCCCTCCCCAGTCGCTGCACCAGTGTGCATTTTGTCCAGCACTCTCTGCTTCGCAGACAACATTCCTGTAAGACCCAATCAATCTCCACTTCAGAGTGGTATGAATGGATTTCCAGTTAATGCATTGGTTGCAGCATCTCACAAGCTGAGAGCTGCCCATCCCCCACCCTGCCTGGGACAGTCAGCACCACACTACACTGATTAACCCAGGAGCTTGGGAAGGATATTGTCCAGCCTCCGGCTACAATAGAACTGTTAAACGGTACTCAATAATAAAAGACTTTAATAGGAATACCGCTCACAGTAGCCATGTTGAAACATCTACTATGTTACCAACATTATTTGAACAATTGGGGAGATAAAGATATTAGTGTGTCAGTTTCGATGGGAAGAGCAAATGAAATTCATGAAGCAGTTATGTTAGGGCAGGATAGTAAAGTAGCAATCAGATGAAGGTAGAATTAAAACATTTGAAGGAGACAAAGCAAAGGTGGAAAATTTGTAGCAAAGGAACCAAACATGTAGGAAATTCAAGGTGAAATTAGAGTTATTGTTTTAAATGTTAGGTGGTTAGGAATTTAAAGCCGGATTCTGACAGCATGTGCAGCAATTAGAAAATCTTGTGATGGAGATGAGGTCAGCAGCTAAACAGTTGCAAACGGTTAAAGAGGGAACAAGCAGTCTTAAAAGGAACCACATCAAGATGGTGATGGAGGCATCTTGACATGCATTCAGCAAGTAGGATTCACAATAGGGAATAGATTTCCAGAGCGGCACACTTAACAGGATGACAGATGACTTGAATGAGGTCATTGGCCATCCTTACAAATGAGAAAGGGAGTACCTTTTAAATAAGGTTGCTGCAGGAAGCAGCCAAATAGAGTTGAAGCTAAGTCACGTGGTAAAATGTGTTATCCAGTCAGGTGCAAAGATAAATCAGATTTAGGCAAAAGTACTTCTTTGGTTTTAAAGGAGATTGTTCTCAAGAGGAAAAGATTGGTATTGATGTTGGCTAAAAGAAACATAAGCTGTTCTCACAACAGTGAAGGTCAGTGAAGAAAGCTATAGTTAATGGCTGTGATAATACTTGCAGATCTTTTCTAGCAGGGTATGATGTCAGACAGTCTTTGAAAGAAAAGATGCATTAATATAGCGACCTTCATAACCTCTGCACGTCCCAAAGAATATAACAGTTGTAAACCAAGGAGCAGTATAGCCAATTTATGCACATCACGTTTGATAAAGAACAAAGTGATAAATAACCTGCAACTGGTAGGAGTGACAATAGTTAAAGAGTAAGTGCAGCCCAGGATACTGTGATCTTTTACATCCACATCAGCGATTGACCAGGATTCGGAACATGCCCAGGACATGGATCGATCTACTTAATTGGTATTCTTTCCTTTACACTATTCACCGAGGTTCATAGGAACATAAGAAATAGAAACAGGAGGTGGTTATGTGGGCCTTTCAGCCAACTCTACGATTGGACAGAGGTTTAGTTTAGTTTAGAGATACAGCGTGGAAACAGGTTCTTCGGCCCACTGGGTCCGCACCGACCAGCAATCCCCGCACATTAACACTATCCTACACCCACTAGGGACAATTTTTACATTTACCAAGCCAATTAACCTAAAAACCTGTACGTCTTTGGAGTGTGGGAGGAAAACCGAAGATCTCGGAGAAAACCCACGCAGGTCACGGGGAGAACGTACAAACTCCGTACAGACAGCACCCGTGGTCAGGGTCGAACCCGGGTCTCCGGCGTTCCATTCGCTGTAAGGCAGCAATTCTACCGCTGCGCCACCGTGACCGCCCTTCCTTGCATACTCCAGCTGGAATGTCACCAATGTTCTGGAGATCTGTGGTAAAATCTTCAATCCTCTATTCCAAACTATTTGTAATAAAGGCCAGATTGCAGTCTGCCTTCTCAATTGCTTGCTGTAACCCTACAAGCGTCCACAGATTCACGCAGAGAGGCATCCAAACCTCTCTGGTTACCAACATTAATAATTAGCCTTCACTACTTCTCATTTCTTCTTGCCAAAGGAATAGCCTCACACGTTCTCCCATCACATTCCATCTACCATCTTGTTGTTCACTCGTTTAACTTCTTTAAGTCCTTTTGCTAAGTTGGGACGTAATGTTGACACATGACATAGGTTTGGCTGCACTTGTTCAGATTGCGGCTCTATAGGAGGGATGTTGTATCGCTGGAGAGAGTGCAGAGGGAATTCACCAGGATGCTGCCTGGATTGGTGAAGAATTTCATCAGAATTTGTGATCACTTGTCATTTTGAAGTTTTCTGAATTTCACATAAGGTTATTTCCAAGTAGATGTTGGGAAATAGATGTCTAATAATTTGCACTTATGCATTATTTTGTGGTTAAACTGAAGATCTGGGTTCATTTATCACTAGAAAGACCATCTTACTGTAAATCAATTGAATGAATTCATAGGTTAATTACTTTCAGATGAGGGATAGGATTCAGAATTTGTTTGTAGAAAGGCAATATAGCTCTTAGTATTTGCATCTCTGGAGAGGTTTCCAAATGTAGAAAATGATTGCAGTTGTTTCTTGAAATCGGCATTAGGCTACACCTACATTAGGCAGCAAGCAATGTCAGCATTCCAAAATCTTCCAGATGTTCTGATTAACACTCCACGTTAGAAACCTAACTAAACAAAAGTTTAGTTAATGTGCAAGGTTTAGATACAAATACACGTTACATACCTGATTCCTAAATTTGGGTCTAGGCAACACTTTCCCATCCCATTCCAACATGTCCAATCCTCCTTCAATTTCGTTCACAATGCTTTCATAATCTTGACGCAAACTTCTGAACTTTTTTCTTATCAAATAACCTCTACCATAAGCCTACAAAAAGGACAAAAATGCTTATGAAATTACTGTACATAAAACACATTTTTTACGTTAAGCAGCACCGCTAGTGTAAATGAATCCATGTCCCTGTTAGTTTGTCAGAATACAGATAGTTCCGCTGCAACGCGAGTTTTCATAACACAAATTTGATATCATTAACTAAAGAGCTTTCATAACACAAATTTGATATCGGGAACTAAAGAGCTACTTAAAAGTTTATTGGGAAATTAACAAGCTGATAAAAAAGGAAAACAAAGCTTTGTGGGGAAAAAAATGTTTGCATGTGTACCTCTCCGCAACAATCAGACATCATAAGAACAGCTTAAGAATACAGTCTGCCAGTTTGACCAGTTGGCCATGGAAGTTGACAAGCAATTGCCTCTATGGACACTTATGCAACAATATTCTATTAAATAATGCAACATACAGCTTTTAGTACTTTTAGCTTGTAGTGACAAAAGTAAACTTAAAGCTATTGAAAAGACTGTTATATTTGAAGATCCTTCAGGGGAAAAAGCACTGTTATTGAGTCTCAAATTCTCTAGCTCCTAACCCCCTTTTCCCCACTGACACAATGTAATTTTCTATAACACAAGGTTTCTTTGAACTCAGCTATCATGTTATGGCAGAACTACCTGTACTGTTATCTGCTCCATTTGAAATAACTATCTGTTCCGCCCAGTCCCCCTGACATCAGTCTGAAGAAGGGTCTCGACCCGAAATGTTATTCCTTCTCTCCAGAGATGCTGCCTGTCCTGCTGAGTTACTCCAGCATTTTGTGTCAACTTTCCATTGCAAATAACATTCAAACTTGTTAACCAACACTGCATGTCACAATACCAATAGATGGAATTAACTGAAGTGTTGACAGTAATTCAATAACTATTGACTTTACAAAATCATCTTTATTACTCAACTCCCCAAATAGTTGCTCATCAGGCTTCCAAATGAAACACTTTTTTTTTGTATTTCACATATTTTTTAAATATCGGAAGGCCATACACAGATGGCTAAAAACCACGAAATACACAATGAAATTTAATCATGGTAATATATGTAAATTTTTTGCATTAACATGCAAATCATTTCATTCAATAGGATGCTCAGTGATTGTTCAAACCTTAATGGCAGTAAAACAATTTTGAAAGCACACCAGACTTATCATGCAAATACAGGTTTTGCTCAGTTAAGGAGTTACACAGGGGAAACTCCTGGGCTTCAGTGTGGACTTGGATATTATAGTGCTCTGGCCTCCCAGAGAAGCAATCTTTCAAACATGTCATAAGTTCATAAGTTGTAGGAGCAGAATTAGGCCATTCGGCCCATCAAGTCTGTTCCACCATTCAATCATGGCTGATCTATCTTTCCCTTCTCCCCATAACCCTCGACACCCTTACTAATTAACACAGCCTTCCGTGGCAATGAATTCCACAGATTCATCACCCTCTGGCTATAGAAATTCTTTGCTAAAGGAAGGTCCTTTTATTCTGAGGCTTTGGCCTCTGGTCCCTGACTCTCCAACTAGTGGAACCATCCTCTCCACATCCACTCCTCTCTGCCTGTTCCAAATGGACACAAAAAGCCCCAGGGAGCAGCAGGTTCATTCTCTGGGCAGCCAAATGAGGTTCAATGTCACCGCTGCAGTTTTCTTGCCCTGGCATGAACATCTCCTGTCCAGTGTTTCAATTTAGCTTACCATATTTACCGCTCAAGGGATTTTCTCCTTGGGAGGAAATCAAATATAGTAAACTGCTGAAGGAACTCAAGAGGGTCAAAGAAAATGAAAAATTATTTTAGCTGGTGTTTGTAGCAATATTCTAGAATTTCTAGCCACTGTTCAATTTAATTTACTGCCTCCACTTGGACCCCTCTGTTCTGAGTTTCTCATGTAGCGTAATGAAATTGCAAAGAACAGCTACAATCTTCCAGATTGAATCTCAAATCCAACAGGTCAAAGCCACTAATTTTGTTTTCAGAAATACGTTGATAATTGTTCAGCTGAGGTTCTGCAAATGCATTGTCTGAAAGGGTGCTGGAAACCAATTCAATTTGGGGTTTCAGAAAGTACAGGTAATTGGTAACAAAAATTGCAGGCTCCAGGAAAAGAGCCAGAGGAAAGGGACAAGCTTAATTATTTTTACAAAAAGCCAACACAGGCTCAACAAGCCATAAGTGTGTTACAGAATCAGGGCTATTATTTCACCTCTCTTGAGTTTCCATTCAGTTTGACGTTTGGTAACCTTTTAAAACCAGCACTCTGATGCAATTTGATGAAAGCAAAAATCAATGGCTCAGGCAGCAACACTTTAGTCCTTATTAGCAGAACATGTTTCATTCTGAGTAGGAAGGAACAGCAGATGCTGGTTTACACTGAAGATAGACACAAAGTGCTAGAGTAACAGGCAGGATCTCTGGGGAGAAGGAATGTGTGTGGTTTTGTGTCGAGACCCTTCTTCAGCATCTGCAGCTCCTTCTTAAACATTTTGTCTGCGATATCTCCTTACGGTATGCCTACTTTGAAGAAGTTCTCCTCCTCTCTCCGACAAATCTGAAGAAGGGTGTCAACCCGAAACATCCCCCACTCCTTCTGTCCACAGATGCTGCCTCTCCTGCAGAGTAAATTCAGGAATTTGGTGTCTATCTTTGGTGTAAACCACATCTGCACCTCCTTCCTACACAATAACAAGCATATCCTTGATAAGGATTGTAAAATAGTTATTTGAGATTTAGTGATAAGATCATTCGGTGTAGATACAAAATGCTGGAGTAACTCAGGCAGCATTTCAGGAAAGAAGGAATGGGTGACGTTTCGGGTCGAGACCCTTCTTCGGACCGATTTACATTTGGTGATTTTTAGTATTACGGTAGTGGGTGTGTTGTCACTGTTTGCTTTGTTCTGTAAATATTATTTTAGTAATAATTGACTACATTTAATTAATTAATTACAAGGTTTTAATTGATTAATAACAAGGCTGACCTGCAGACGACAGACTCCGCGCAGCCCCGCCGCCATTTTAAACGGTATCTAAGGAAGTGACGTAAGAGGAGCCAGTTCACCAATGGCTGTAGCAGTGCTGGGTGACTGACGGGGGCTGTACCCAATGGAGGGCGTGTCCGTGGGCGGGACTTCCGCCCAGCGCCGCAGACATGGACGACAGGGACGACAGGGACTACAGCCTGACGGCCGCGCAGCGCGCAGTCAAACACAAGTACCCGCCCGTCACCAAGAAGTACGAGTGTGAGTGAGGCGGGCTGACATGACATGGCAGGCGGTGCTCGGGCCGGGATCCCGCCTGGTCTCCCCGATGAGGCGCGGGGCCTGTGTCCGTCCCCAGGGTCGGGCCGTTGCCGGGGGCGACGGCGGGGCCTAGTGTGTCGGTACAAGCCTCCAGGAAAGAAGCAAATTGAAGAAGGGTCTCGAACCGAAACGTCACTCGTTCCTTCTCTCCACAGATGCTGCCAGTCCCGCTGAGTTACTCCAGCTTTTTGTGTCTACCTTCTTGAGCGAAATGTTTGCAGATACAGCGCAGAAACAAGCCCTTCGGCAAACCGAGTCGTTGCCGACCGGCCATTCCTGTCCACTAGCACTATCCTGAACGCACGAGGGACAATTTACAATTTTTACCCAAGCCAATTAACCTACAAGTCTTTGGGATGTGGGTGGAAACCGGATCACCCAGAGGGAACCTACGCAGTCACAGGGAAAACGTGCGAACTCCACACAGACCGTACCCGTAGTCAGGATTGAGCTTGGGTCCCTGGCGCTATGAGGCAGCAACACTACCCGCTGCGCCACCGTGATTTGGACTTAAAGACGAGGTGCTAAGTAAAAGGTCAGCCATGATCCTACTGAAGAGTGGAAGGGGCACAAGGGCTTTACAAACATGAGGCTATTTTATAAGCACAATAAAAGTCAAGTAGCACAGAAAGAGAACACTGTCAACTCACTCAGTCACTGAAGGTGATCACCATGTAAGGAAGGTGGTACACCCCACTTCATCACGAGTGGGAGTAGATGCTCTCCATTTTTTTGGCTAAACCCATAGTGGTTTTAAATGCCTCTTTCCCCTCCACTATCACCTTGTCCTATGGTCATAAAAGACTCCATGCTTCTCATCGCCAGAGATGTTATGTCTCTTCTGCATGCTCTTCAATGCCTTTGCAATCTTTCATAAAATGTGTGGCCCAGAACTGGGCAATGGTTGAGCCACTGTTGTGTAAATGTTCTTTATATCTTCCTGAATCTTGTACCAATGCCTCTACGTATAAAATCTTTAAACTTATTTTGACCATTTTAAGCTTCCCGTCAATAGTTGCACGTATGTCCTCACACATTTGTCGAAAGGAACTGCAGATGCTGTTTTTTACACCGAAGACAGACACGAAATGCTAAACTCAGCGGGACTGGCAGCATCTCTGGAGAGATCTCACCCCAGAGATACTGCCTGTCCCGCTGTGTTAATCCAGCATTTTGTGTCTTTCCTCACATTCTTAATATTAAAACATAGTACATAGCTTTCCTCAAGAATAGTTTTTGGAATTCTGAAATCAGCATTATCACCAGATGATCAGTTTTGGATCTGTTGATTAACGGATATACTGTATATTGACCCTAGTGCATTCTCTGCCACAGAAGGCAGTGGAGGCCAATTCACTGGATGTATTCAAGAGAGAGTTGGATATAGATCGTAGGGCTAACGGAATCTAGGGATATGGTACTGATTCTGGAATGATCAGTCATGATCATATTGAATGGCGGTGCCGGTTCGAAGGGCTGAATGGCTTACTCCTGCACTTATTTTCCATATCTCTGTTATTGTGTTTTTAAAATCGCCTCTGATATTTTTAAATGTTTGTAAATTAATCTTGCCTATTCCACTATCCAGTAAGATAATGGCTGATATTTTACTTAGTACCTATTTTCTTTAATAACACCATATTGCTCAATTTGGTTACTATCTATACACCTGTATTGAATATATTCAGTGACTGAACAGTGCAGTAGGGCAAGTGAAATCCAATAGGCAATACCCTCTGTGTGAAGAATTTATCCCCATGTGTGACTCCGACCCCCTCTGTTGTAGACACCCCAACCAGGAAAAAACTTCACATCCACCCCTTCAATGAAATTACTGCTCATTCAGTTCAAGAGCCAAATTGTCTTACAATGTCTGTCATTAAGATGTCAGTTAAACTTGAGCATGGACAATGCATTCCTACCCATAGCTGGGTCATAGAAACATAGAAAATAGGTGCAGAAGTAGGCCATTCGGCCCTTCGAGGCTGCACCGCCATTCAATATGATCATGGCTGATCATCCAACTCGGTATCCTGTACCTGCTTTCACTCCATACCCCCTGATCCCTTTAGCCACAAGGGCCACATCTAACTCCCTCTTAAATATAGCCAATGAACTGGCCTCAACTACATTCTGTGGCAGAGTATTCCAGAGATTCACCACTCTGTGTAAAAAATGTTTTTCTCATCTCAGTCCTAAAAGATTTCCCCTTTATCCTTAAACTGTGACCCCTTGTTCTGGACTTCCCCAACATCAGGAACAATCTTCCTGCATCTAGCCTGTCCAACCCCTTAAGAATTTTGTACGTTTCTATAAGATCCCCCCTCAATCTTCTAAATTCTAGCGAGTACAAGCCGAGTCTATCCAGTCTTTCTTCATATGAAAGTCCTGACATCCCAGGAATCAGTCTGGTGAACCTTCTCTGTACTCCCTCTATGGCAAGAATGTCCTTCCTCAGATTAGGAGACCAAAACTGTACGTAATACTCCAAGTGTGGTCTCACCAAGACCCTGTACAACTGCAGTAGAACCTCCCTGCTCCTATACTCAAATCCTTTTGCTATGAATGCTAACATACCATTCGCTTTCTTCACTGCCTGAAGCACCTGCATGCCTACTTTCAATGACTGGTGTACCATGACATCCAGGTCTCGTTGCATCTCCCCTTTTCCTAATCGGTCACCATTCAGGTAATAGTCTACTTTCCTGTTTTTGCCACCAATGTAGATAACCTCACATTTATCCACATTATACTGCATCTGCCATGCATTTGCCCACTCACCCAGCCTATCCAAGTAATCTTGCAGCCTCCTAGCACCCTCCTCACAGCTAATACTGCCCCCCAGCTTCGTGTCATCCGCAAACTTGGAGATGTTGCATTCAATTCCCTCGTCCAAATCATTAATATATATTGTAAATAGCTGGAGTCCCAGCACTGAGCCTTGCGGTACCCCACTAGTCACTGCCTGCCATTCTAAAAAGGACCCGTTAACTCCTACTCTTTGCTGCCAGCCAGTTCTCTATCCACATCAATACCAAATCCCCCAATACCGTGTGCTTTAAGTTTGTATACTAATCTCTTATATGGGACCTTGTCGAAAGCCTTCTGAAAGTCCAGATATAACACATCCACTGGTTCTCCCTTATCCCCTTAGTTACATCCTCGAAAAATTCTATAAGATTTGTCAGACATGATTTACCTTTCATAAATCCATGCTGACTTTGTCCAATGATTTCACCATTTTCCAAATGTGCTGCTATCCCATCTTTAATAACTGACTCTAGCAGTTTCCCCACTACCGATGTTGGACTAACTGGTCTGTAATTCCCCGTTTTCTCTCTCCCTCCCTTTTTAAAAAGTGGGGTTACATTAGCTACCCTCCAATCCTCAGGAACAGAATCTAAAGAGTTTTGAAAAATTATCACTAATGCATCCACTATTTCTGGGGCTACTTCCTTAAGTACTCTGGGATGCAGCCTATCTGGCCCTGGGGATTTATCAGCCTATCAATCAGTCAATCGGCGGGTCAATCAGTGCTTATAAAATTTGTGAAAAAGAGAACTTCAAAGGTAATTGGTTTTGTGGTGAACTTTATCTTCCCAGGAAAAGCACGTGACTCAAATTGCAAACTTATGGTTTAATATACCAGACAATGGATAAACTTTGTGTCTGCTAATGCTTCTGTGAAGTGCCGTGAAATATTTCTGCTTTGTTGACGTTGTTGAAAAATAATGAGGTAGACAGCATGTTTACTAGAGTAGAGTTGATGTTTACTAGAGTAGAGTGTTAATTTGTTCATGATATATGTATTTTTACTTCTATTTATTTTTTACTGCACACACTGAAATGGACACTGGTTGAGGAACGTTTTTTTGTTTCCTCTGGGTATGCGAATACTCAGGAAATGACAATAAAGATATACAATACAATACAATACAATACAATTCTCGATCCCCGATACTTGGTGTGACTTTGGGCAGGAAAGTGTAATCTCTGCTTTGGACAAAATGATATAAATTGATATAATGTGGAGCAATTAACAACATCAGTAATTGAACAGGTTCCTGTACCCTTTTGGTGCTAAGGGATAAAACAGTCCACAGTATATATTTTGCAGTGATATTTTTAGGTGTTTCATGACTGATAACTTAATGGCATTGATATTGAGTTTTCAATTCTGTTTTCTCCTCTGTAGATTTGGACCACACTGCTGATGTTCAGTAAGTTCTCAAAATGTCTATTGTAAAGTGAACTGAATGTGTTGCTAACATATTTCAAATGTTTTAGCAGAGAGGAGTTTATATACCTCTAGACCAAGTATTGGGGGAGGGGGGTAGAGAGGGTGGAGGTGAGGGTAGATAGGGAGGGGGCATCTACCTCCTCTACCCCTCCCCATCTCCGTCCTCCACCCCTCCCGACCATCTCCCTCCTCCACGCCGCCCCCCCACCTCCCTCCTCCGCCCCCCCATCTCCCTCTACCACCCCACTCCCCACCACATTTCCCTCCTCATTTCCCTCATCCTCCTCCCCTCACCCTCCTCCCCTCACTCCTATTCCCTGCCCCAGGACCTATCCAGGGCGTAGAGCAGCGCCAGGGCCTGGTTCTCATACGCGGCCCGGCCCTGGCTGTAGACTCCAGCCGTCAGCTTGACCGCTGCCTGTGCTGCTGTCCAGGCCCCGACTTCACCCCCGGGCTTGTCCTGACCCCGGACCCAGGCTCGCCTTTGGTTCCGGCGGCGGCTTCCTTCTCGGCTCCGGTCATGGCCCCATCCCAAGCCCCGAGCTCGGCTCTCACTCCAGCTCGAGCACGAGGCTCGGCTCCAGCTAGGGCCCGCGGCATCACCCTCGCCACTGGCCGCCGGCAGCCGCCGCCACGCAAGCGCTGGAGTACCCCTCCCTCCCGGAGTGTCCCGTCCTGCCTTGCGAGAGCATTGTGACGACACTTAGGGTTTTTCTTCCGAAAAGGGTGAGTTTTCGGCTGTTTTTAAAACTAAACTATTAAAAACTCCAGAGATATAGGTGGGAATGCGACGGGAAGATGTTTATTGCCTCGACGGGGAAAATGCGAGTAGAATGTGTGAAAATGGGAAGGCTGTGGCCTAGCGTTTGGAAGAAAATAGGAATTAACCAGAATTCTCACACACACACACACACATTAATGTGTCACTTCATAACCAAGGCTTACTTATTAAAATTTCTACTGGTCATTAGCATATAAATAATCCCCCATATCACTAAGATTTCACTTAGTTAGGCATGTAAAGTATTTCATGCTTTTCCAATTGAGTTCCAAACATTGACCTTCTTCCAATTAGAATCTGGCCTGGCAAACTTGGACCATATCTAGAAAAAATATTTTGAACGATATTAATACCAAACTGCTTGCACATAGTCACCAGTTGCCCCAAACACCGGCCACCGAATGGTGAACGAGGTCTGATTGACCTGGACGATGACACGTTGGCCTGGCTCGCCTCAACGGAGCTGCAGGTCTAAAAGACACACGACAGAAGAAGAAGATACACCACACAAGCAGATTGGATGACATTAATGTGCTTTAAGTTTTTAATGTGGTTTAATGTATTGTGACAATATTTAAAGTTTAAAGTTCCACAAAAGTTTACCAATTTGATACCAGAAATGGTAAAATTGAGAGGATGGCTCAATACTCTTGAGATGTTAGAGGAATGAGACTAGTACTAATTGAACCATGCACAATTCTTAAGCAGCTTGTGATGGGTAGATGTGAAATTGGCTATTTCATGGTGGGGGTGTCAGTAGACAAGGGTCACCTTACAAACTAAGGGACCAATCATTTAGCAGTGGAATGAAAAAGGATTTCTGCATCCGAAAGGCTGTGGAGGCTGAGTCACTGAGTATGCTCAAGGCAGTCATTGATATATCTTTGGATGTCAAGAGAGTGTGCAGCAAAGTGGTACTGAAGCGAAAGGTCAATAATAATCTATTAAAATGCAAAGCTATCAAAATGGACCAATATTCCTGTTCCTGGGTATGTCAAAGGTATGGTAGGGAAATCTGAAAATGATGTGAAATTTGATCATGTTACCAATGCAATAATGGTACGATGGAGAACATGCTTTAAAGGTACTTTATTGTCACATGAAGCGAGCTGCAGTGAAATTCATTTTTGCATACAGTTCAGTACAAGTATTACTATACATAAGCTCAACTTAGATACCATACAAGTGTATAGAAATAGTACAAATCAGTATACAAGAGTCACAATTAGTGCCTGTTTCAAGTGCCAATAATGAGCTGGTACATGAACTGTAAATGTTAGAAATGGTCATGACCTTTAAAATATGTTAACATTTGAATTCGAGACTGCTCTTCACAACCAAGCCATTTGATGAAAGCTAGCTTCTATTGTTTCCTCTGTAAATTCCATTCCAGTAAAGCCAAGCACATCCTCAGACATGGGGTGCAAAACTGCTCAAAATATTCCAAATGTGGCCCCTCCAGTGATTTATAAAGCCTCAGCTTAATGCATATTTGTGGCTAAGAGAATGTGTAAACTATACTTGCTGCATATTACATGGCAAGAGAATGGACTCTCAGTTCAAGGCCCTGAACTGTTCCCCTTTGTTTTCCAGGTTGCACTCATGGGGTGATACAGTTGAAGAGGCTTTTGAACAGGTTGTAATGGCCATGTTTGGCTATATGACAGACATAGAAACCGTGCAGCCCTTAACAACACTTGAAGTGAAGGCTGAAGGTTGTCTTACCACTGTAGTAAATACATTATGGTTGATTTAATTGCATTTATAGATTTTCAACCAACTGTGACCGTTTCTGTTATCCTCTATGTGAGCTTCCTTGTGTGGCAGGGTCATTTGTTAATCAGCTGCTTCGGGTACATGTGCTCGGTTTTGTAAGCATCAAGTCCTGTGATACTGGAAGGTTGCAGGGCATCAGTTTAAAATGTTTGTGCTGTTCTAAGTGACTGCGTGATCTACATTTTTCTTTGCCAGTTACCAGACTCCATTCAGGACAGCCAACTGTCTACCACAACTACCTCATGTCTCCTAGCATCTGGCCAATTTTGGATACACTTTGCCAGCTTACCCGAGATCTCATGGGCTCTAACCTTTTGCTCAGCCTACCTTGTGGAACCTCGTCAAAGGCCTTGCTAATGTTCATGTAGACTGCACTGACCTCAACAATATGTTTAGGTGCTTCTTCAAACAAAAATCCATCAAATTCAGGGGACAACATTTACCATGGACAAGGCCATGCTGATTATCCCCAATCAATTAGGGACAGAAGACACTGCTGGAATAGAGAGAAGGCTGTAATTTGAAGATAGACACAAAAAGCTGGAGTAACTCAGCGGGGACAGCAGCATCTCTGGAGAGAAGGAATGTCTTGACATGCTACTACCTACAAACTGCATTTTCCAGCCTGTTGCTGAAAGAAACCCAACTGTAATTGTGAAAAATGGTTTAAGTGCATAGCTTCAAACTTTAGTTTTTGCTGTCTTATGTGCGCTGCGAACCTATTGCTGAATTACCTGTCCTGCAGGATGTAAAGCTGCAAAAGCAAAACATTCCATGAACTTCATAAGTTTGTAAATGATAGGAGCAGAATTAGGCCATTCGGCCCTTCAAGACTACTCCGCAATTCAATCATGTCTGATCTATTTCTCCTTCCTAACCCCATTCTCCTGCCTTCTCCCCATAACCCCTGACACCCGTACTAATCAAGAATCTATCTATCTCTGCCTTAAAAATATCCATTGACTTGGCCTCCACAACCTTCTGTGGCAATGAATTCCACAGATTTACCACCCACTGACTAAAGAAATTCCTCCTCATCTTCCTAAAGGAACATCCTTTAATTCTGAGGCTGTGAGCCCTGGCCTCAGACCCTCCCACGAGTGGATAAAGCCTCTCCACATCCACTCTATCCAGGCCTTTCACTATTCGGTAAGTTTCAATGAGGTCCCCCCCATCCTTCTAAATTCGAGTGAGTACAGGCCCAGTGCCATCAAACACTCATCATATGTTAACCCACTAATTCCTGGGATCATTCTGGAGTCCATTCAATGAATTTGTGTTTTGCTGTGATCTCTCCTCATCCCCCAGCCCTCCCTCCTCCACCCTCCCTCTTAAATCCCTAGAGAGGGAGGGGTAGGTGCAGAGAGGGAGGGGGGTTGAGAGAGAGGGGGAGGGGGTTAGAGAGGGAGAAGGAGGGGGTAGAGTGGGAGGGGGGTAGAGAGAGAGCAGGGTAGAGGGTGGGAGTGAGGGTAGATAGGGAGGGGGCATCTCCCTCCTCCACCCCTCCCCATCTCCCTCCTCCATCTCTCAGGTGATGCTGATCACCAGAAGGTGCTATATTCTGTTGCTCAGTCAGTTGCAGAAATACTTGCATGATTAATATAAGACAGTAATTCTACCCTAACTCTAATATTTCTGTTTTCTTTTAGGACATGACATGTTATCTCTACTCTATAATTTCATGGCTGAATGGCTGTATCAGTTCAGTGCAGAAATGTTTTTTATTCCAAGGGTCAGTGACTGTTTTAAAATAAATTGTGCATGAACTGATATAGTAGTAACATGAAATGAATTGTTTGTGCTACCATAGCTATGTTTCAGAAAATCTGAACCAGCCCTCTCAAAGGTGTTACGAATTTTAAGCAGTCCTGCAAATTTATACATTCCTACTTTATATGTACATGAAATGAGTCCAGTGAAGGGTTTGAGAACTTTTGAATCCCAGATTAAGCTCGAAGAGAAAGTGGAAACCTATTTAGCTCAGCGGATTATTAATTGACTACAGTGCACCAGTCGATGAGATGGTGTGGGTGCAGAGCATATGAATTAATTAACCAGAGAATAACCCAATCATCTCCATTCTGAGTGCAAAACAATATTTTATAACAAAAAACACACTCTTTGAAAGAAATCAATACTTTTATCAAGACTTATTTTAACTTTAAAATTTGGTTGAGACAAGTTTTTGCAAACAAAGATAGTCATACTAGTATGAAGGGCCCCTCTGGAATAGTGAAAGGCTTGGAAAGAGTGGATGTGGAGAGGATGTTTCCACTAGTGGGAAAGTCTAGGACTAGAGGTCATAGCCTCAGAATGAAAGGACTTTCTTTTAGGAAGGAGATGAGGAGGAATTTCTTTAGTCAGTGAATCTGTGGAATTCTTTGCCACTGAAGGCTGTGGAGGCCAAGTCAGTGGATATTTTTAAGGCAAAGATGGATAGATTCTTGTTAGTACGGGTGTCAGAGGTTATGTGGAGAAGGCAGGAGAATGGGGTGAGGAGGAAGAGATAGATCAGCCATGATTGAATGGCGGAGTAGACTTGATGGGCCGAATGGATTAATTCTACTCCTATCACTTATGACCTCTTTTATCCTCCCCCCTCTTGAAAGCTTCAAGTGTGAGTAATCTCGGTCTTGAACCTGTATCTTATCACACAAAAATACCTGGATACAAGGAACTGCAGATGCTGGTTTACAAAACAAAGGCATAAAGTGCTGGAGTAGTTTGGCTCTATCTCTGCAGAGCATAGATTAACAGTGTTTGTGGTTGGGCCCCTTCTATACATGTTTGGATGGGATGACCCAGTTAAAGTTAGCCCATTTGTTGTCATTAGAAAGTTTACTAATTGCCGTTGGTGTTTGCAGTTGCTGTTGTAACGTTCCTTTGTTTCTCTTTTAGGAGATGAAAGTGATTCACTTGGACAGAACTAATTATACAATTCGATCAATAGGGTAAGCCTGTACTTTCACAGAACAGTTGGAATACCAACCAAGTCTAGAGAATTAGCAATCTTTGAGTCCAGTGGCATTATTATTTTTGACTTTGCACTATTATGTTTTATAAATATAATATCATAGACACAAAATGCTGGAGTAATTCAGCAGGGCGGGTAGCATCTCTGGATAGAAGGAACGGGTGAAGTTTCGGGTTGAGACCCTTCCTTCTGTCTATTTACTCGTCCCCAATGCATTTTCATAAGTAAATAGGGATGAAATCTAATGGGTGAATTGAAAGATAATTTGGAAGATGTGAGGTTTCAGAGGTTTTTTTGTACTGTGGTGATTTTGAAGTTGTGAAAATTGACAACGAATGCCTGTGGGTTTGTGTGCAAATTATTATTCCCTTTGGTGATGAGAATAAGTGTATATTTATTGCAAGTTATTCTGATGCATCCACTGAACTGAGTGAGATCCATTTGCTGGGTCTATTTGTTCAATGAAAATATGACCTTGTATCCTGTCTCTAACAACACTTACACCTACTTTCAATAAGCATTTTAGTGGAAAGGGAAGTTTGTGCAAAATTATTGTCTGGTGTCTCATATTTTATATTTTTAAATGTACTCTGAAATGTACCAATTTTTTTCTCCTCATAAGGTGGGGTGAAGAATTTGATATAGCCAAACATCCACAGGTAAGGGGTGAAGTTGGAATTGTTAGTCGCCCTACCTTGTGGCTTTAGAAATTGCTGTGTTCAAAGCCCAGAATCATACCCAGCAATTATTGTGTTGTCTTGTTTACACTTACAGGGCACTGAAGTGAAAGCCATCACATACTCAGCTATGCAGATTCACGAGGATGAATCTCCTCACATTTTCGTCATCATAGATGTTTGATTTTTTATTTCTGTTTGCACTAATCTAAACTATGTACAAAGTATATATTTTTAATGATTGTTTGTGATGGTACAGTGTACCAGTACGTCTAAAAGTTGAAAACGACATTGATGTACAGCAGCCAGTGTGAACGGTTAGAGGTGTACCCACACCTTGTTTTGTTACACTAAAAGCACCGGGTATTTTGGTATTGGTAATAATGTGTCAAAGTGTGCTAAATAACTGCTAAGAAAATGGTCTTTAATATATTAAAATAAATTCCTATACTGGATAAAGAAATCTGAATGTTTACAAGCCAGGGTAACAGATGATTGGAACGGTGAGGCAGTAAATTAGAAATGAGTGTGCTGTGCTGTAGGGTATGTCCCCATCTACTTGGAATAATTCTCATTTAGGAGATTGATCTACCATGGATGATGTACCTTTGATTTTCACATTTCATTTACTTAATTCTCACCCTTCTGGAACATTTCTTTTGTCTTTGGACAAGGTTACTCATCCACATGTTGTGGCGGTCCTGGGCATTAGGCCACTCCTTGGGTCATCCCCCTCGGCTCTTGAGGGACAGGGACGATTGTCTGCCCACGGGGTTTCCCGGTAGCTGCTCCGGGGGTGTTCTGTGTGTTTGCCATGATTCATTCAACGACTTCTGAACCTGCCTGGCGTCTGGCCTTTTCCTGACCTCGTCCAGGCCTCTACAATGTTTAGCTTGCACATTGTGGTTACTGGTGACGTTTTTCAGTACTGGTGAAATTTTTCTTGGGGGTATTATTTTTTTAATATGTATATATCAGACATGAAGCCTCTTGGAAGTGAAATATACCTGACAGATGAATGTGAACACTGCAAGGCTGAACATGTCACACATGCTGTGGATGGAGTGATCTAACCTGTTGAATGATGTGGTGTCTCTATGAATTAATGATATTGAGGATTTAGGATAAAATTTGAATAACAATCACGTGTACAGGAGGGAGGGAAACCATGAAGCCAACACTGAAAGCTCCCCAGTGGTAATGCACAATGATCTTTTATTCTACAAATAAATTATTTGGAAAATTGAGAGAGTTTGCTAGAAATGTGAAATAACAGAAAGCAGTCAGTAGAGGATTACTTCCCCATCATCAACTGCTCCCGTTTCCATTTCTTCCAGGCATCAAATATCACAAAGGACAGACAATGTTTGAACTTAATGCCAGTCTGAAGATGGGTCCTGACCCAAAATGTCATCTGTCCTCTGTTATAGCACAGACATTGTGGGTTGAAGGGCCTGTTCATGTACTGTATGGTTCTATGAAATGCCTTGTCTATTTGGCTTGGCTGGAACCAGCAACGTTTTTTATTGGCATGCATGGTCTTGTAGCTCCATGTCCATGCAAAGCAAACTTCCCATCTGTAAATTATCCCCGTTGAAAAAGTGTTACAATCTGTCTCTATATCAATCCACGTTTGAGGGGAATATCAAACGTATCTTAAATGTATGTTATTTTCCTCATGAGCCAAGCCCAGAGTACTGGAGGTACTCAGCGGGTCAGGCAGCATCTGTGGAGGGAATGGACAAACGATGTTGTGGGTCGAGACTCTTCTCCAGACTTGTCCTTTCCCTTCACAGATGCTGCCTGACCTGAGCTCCTCCTGCACTTTTATTTGCTCCAGATTCCAACATTTGCAGTTTTGTGTCTCTCTGCTTTCCTCCTGCCTTGATCATGCTAGGGCATTGATGCCAATACTCAACTCAATCCCAGTAAACAAGCAATATCATCAAGGAACCACACCACCTATCTGCAGCCTCCAGCTTCCAAGCGATTTAAATCTCTCGTTTTCACAACAGTTATTTTCCACTTCAGGGGAACTTCTGCTTTTGGCTGTGGCTTCAGCTTCACCTACACACTGTAAAGACTTGACTTTTACAATCAGATGTATCTTGATTGAATTATTTGAAGTATTAATTTTTACTCTGAGTGTGGAGATACACCCAGTGTGCAGGGTGTACAATAAAGTTATCACAATATGTCTTTGGTTCATAAACTATTGCGAACGTACTGTGTCTGGTTTGTCACACTAGCCAATATTAACATAATGGGCGGCACGGTGGCGCAGCGGTAGAGTTGCTGTCTCACAGCACCAGGGACCCGGGTTTGATCCTGACTACGGGTGCCGTCTGTACGGAGTTTGTACGTTCTCCCCGTGACCTGCTTCGGTTTTCTCCGGGATCTCCAGTTTCCTCCCACACTCCAAAGATGTGTTTTCCAGTTAACAGATTGCCTACAGGGGACTGAGATAACTGTAGGGAAAGAGTTTTACCATGAATGGAAGCTTTCTGATGCTCTTACCCTGCACACTGGGTGTATCTCCACACTCATTCCCTCAAAGAATGCTGCAGCACTCCCGCCACTGGTGTTGAGTATCAGAGGTCTAGCCAAGTCCATTAGTATGGAAACCAATCCACAGACCAGCTACTTTTGATGAGTCCCTTGCAGCTCCACAGTGAAATGTGTTCAATTGTAATTTGTACCAGGAATGGAACAATGAAACACTCGCTGCAGCTTAACAAGCCCATAAAAACAAGAACACAGATATACAATAATACAATAAACTAATAGGTAAACATAATAGTGAGAAAGCAAAGTCTGTAGTGCAACCAAAGTCACAGTCTGCAGAAGATCACAGTTGCTGAGGTTAGTGTTGTGCAGTGTTCAAGAGCCTGATGGTTGTTGGGAAGAAGCTGTTCTTGAACATGGAGGTCACGGTTTTCAGGCTCCTGTACCTTCTTTCCGATGGTAGCAGCGAGATGAGAGCATGGCCAGGGTGGTGTGGCTCTGATGATGCTGGCTGCCTTTTTGAGACAGTGCCTCCTATAGATCCCTTCGATGGTGGGGGGGGGGGGGGGGGTCAGTACCTGTGATGCACCGGGCAGTGTGTGGTGGGGGTTCAGTACCTGTGATGGATCGGGCAGTGTCCATCACTCTCTGTGGTCTCCTTCGTTCCTCAGCATTTTCTGCATATTATTGAATGAAAGAAAATATTTGTGCTGCCATATTGAACTTCAGATACAAGGCATATTTATCATATATGTTTCACAATTCTCTCCAAACTTTCATATTCATTTTTACCGCAGTAACAAAAATTAAATTGTAAATAAGATGTACTTCCATTGCCTCCCTGCAGGTGGAAGTAACAATCAGTGCCTCCATTAAGAGTGTAGACACAGACTACAGATGCTGGAAACTGGAGCAAAAAAAAATTGCTCGAGGAACTCAGCAGGTCAGGCAGCATCTGTGGAGATAGAATGATAGTTGACATTTTGGGTCAACAGCTTGTATCAGGTCCTGTTCTTCCACAGTGATTGTCGGGACATAATTAATGAATTTATTCAGCTCCTTAAATGGCACAGTGATTACAACAACAATACTAAAATTAGCGATGGTTGCTACATTGGAAATTATGAATAAATAGTTTTGTATTTTTGCACTGCACAATAGCCTGAATTGATACAGAAAGTGACCTTGATGCACAATCAAAGTGTTGACAGCAAGCTAAAGATAAGAGGAATGGCTATTGAACAAACCTGGTCAATCAGGATAACTTTTAAAGAAAGTTGCGAATGGCGGGGTCTCTAAGCTCGCGGCACAAGCAGCAGAAATGTTCCAAATGATGGCGGTTAGAGAACTGGAGGCACATTCAGGGACAGTTTCCTCCCAGCTGTTATACGATCTGATAGAACTTTATTTATCCCAGGAAGGAAATTCCAACAAGTCATAAAACACAAGAAGATATAAGATACTGTCCACACACAGCCAACTGTTCACACATCCAACCTGTGTTGTGAAGCCATTGGCCTGCACACTGCACTGGCCAGGATTAGAATAATTGCTAATTCAGCTATGGACAGAGAAAGTGTAAGCATCCACTTATTTCTTGCTGGAATGATGTCAGATTCCATTTCTGTGGAAGAGAGAGAGGAACATTGGTTGGAATTTGTGGAGCAATTTCTTCATTAATCAGGTCTTCAGTTTCATAGAATCATAGTCATACAGCGTGGAAACAGGCCCTTTGGCCCAACATGTCCCATCTACACTAGTCCCACCTGCCTATGTTTGACCCACATCTCTCTAACCCTGTCCTATCCATGTACCTGCCTAAATGTCTCTTAAATTTTGTGATAGTCTCTGCCTCAACCACTGTACCTCCTCTGGCAGCTCGTTTCAGACACCTCATGTTCAGTCATCATCAAAGTACGATGATATTTCCGAATGTTATCCCAGTCACAAGCTATCAACCGTCCAAAGTCACTTAAAGAGAAGAGGATTGCCCATGCACGATTTTCATGTCATCTCCAAAGTGTAGAAGCCGCAGAGGTTTCAGAGTTAATTCAAACTCTGCAGCTGTTTATATGGGAAACATACGAGTTATTTTTTCTTCAATTAGCATAAAAATAACCATGTTGAGACTGAAACATAAACAGCAGAAACATCGAGAGGTTGAGAGATATACAGCATCATCAACACCAGCTGGGATTACATTGTATTTGCCCTTGCTCTGCCCAGCTTTCTACCTGATATATACTGTATATGGCTGTTGACTGACAACCTTCAACACTCTCCACAATACCACAAATGTTGGGTCATTCGTAACTTTATCAAACACCTTCCTGAATTCCTATCCATGAGATTTATATATGTCACAGCGTGGAAACGGGCCCTTTGACCCACTTGCCCACACCAACCAACATACCCTGTGTCTGAGGAAGAGTTTCGACTGAAACTCCATCTATTTCTTTCTCTAGAGATGCTGCCTGGCCCGCTGAGTTATCTCCAGCACTTTGTTTATTACATTTACATTAGTCCAACCTGCCTGCGTGTGGCCCATATCCCTCTGAACCTGTCCTATCCATATCATGTGTTAAAGAAGGAACTGCAGATGCTGGAAAATCGAAGGTACACAAAAATGCTGGAGAAACTCAGCGGGTGCAGCAGCATCTATGGAGCGAAGGAAATAGGCAACGTTTCGGGCCGAAACCCTTCTTCAGACTGATAGGGGGTGGGGAGAAGAAAGGAAAAAAGGCGGAGGAGGAGCCCTGCGGGCTGGGGGGGAGGGGAGGAGACAACCAGAGGGCTGATGAAGGGAGGGGACAGCAAGGGCTAGCAGAATTGGGAGAATTCAATGTTCATGCCCCCAGGATGTAGACTGCCCAAGCGGAATATGAGGTGCATTTCCTCCAATTTCCAGTGTTGCTCGCTGTGGCCATGGAGGAGACCCAGGACAGAGAGGTCAGATACGGAATGGGAGGGGGAGTTGAAGTGCTGAGCCACCGGGAGGTCAGGTAGGTTATTGCGGACCGACCGGAGGTGTTCGGCGAAACGATCGCCAAGCCTCCGCTTGGTCTCACCTACGCCTGCCCCAGCTTACGCCTGCCTCTTTGTTGGGTACGTAGAACAATCCTTGTTCAATATGTACCAGGGCCCCATCCCCGACCTCTACCTCCGCTACATCGATGACTGTTTGGTGCCACCTCCTGCACCCACACACAACTGACTGACTTAATCCGCTTCACCACCAACTTCCATCCGGCACTCAAATACACCTGACCATTTCCGACATTTCCCTACCATTCCTTGACCTCACTATCTCCATCGCAGGTGATAGACTTCATACCGACATCCACTACAAACCTACCGACTCCCATGGCTATGTGGACTACCACTTCTTCCCACCCTGCTTCCTGTAAGGACTCCATCCCCCACTCTCAATTCCTCCGTCTACGCCGCATTTTCGCCACCTCCAACGTGACCCTACCACTCGCCACATCTTCACATCCCCCCATGTCTGCCTTCCGCAAAGACCGCTCCCTCCGTAACTCCCTTGTCAATTCTTCCCTTCCCTCCCGTACCACCCCCTCCCCGGGTACTTTCCCTTGCAACCGCAAGAGATGCAACACTTGTCCCTTCACCTCCCCCCTCGATTCCATTCAAGGACCCAAGCAGTCGTTCCAGGTGCGACAGAGGTTCACCTGCATCTCCTCCAACCTCATCTATTGCATTCGCTGCTCTAGATGCCAGCTGATCTACATCGGTGAGACCAAGCGGAGGCTTGGCGATCGTTTCGCCGAACACCTCCGGTCGGTCCGCAATAACCTACCTGACCTCCCGGTGGCTCAGCACTTCAACTCCCCTCCCATTCCGTATCTGACCTCTCTGTCTTGGGTCTCGTCCATGGGCCACAGCGAGCAACACCGGAAATTGCAGGAAATGCACCTCATATTCCGCTTCGGCAGTCTACACCCTGGGGGCATGAACTGAATTCTCCCAATTCTGCTAGCCCTTGCTGTCCCCTCCCCTTCATCAGCCATCTGGTTGTCTCCTCCCACCCCCCAGCCCTCGGGCTCCTCCTCCGCCTTTTTTCCTTTCTTCTCCCCACCCCCTATCAGTCTGAAGAAGGGTTTCGGCCCGAAACGTTGCCTATTTCCTTCGCTCCATAGATGCTGCTGCACCCGCTGAGTTTCTCCAGCATTTTTGTGTACTATCCATGTACATGTCTAACTGCTTCTTTAACGTCGCTGTAGACCCGCCTCAACTACCTCCTCTGGCAGCTCGTTTCATACATCCACCACCCTTTGTCACCCTTCTCACTGAGCCAGTTTGGATCCAGCTTGCTGCACACCTTGGATCCCATGTGTCCCAGCCTCTCGCTAGGCAGATACAGACGTGGATGCACACGCAGCCATACACTCAGACACACACAAGCACACAGATAGAAGCACAGCACACACACACACAGACCATGCACAGACAAACATACACGGACCGACACACAGGCACAGAGACACACACACACACACACACGGGCATGCAGACACACACGCACGCACACACACACACACACACACACAGCCTATCGCTGATGACTGTCCAAATGTACAGAAAACCATTCCACTGAGGATTTTCTCCAACACTTTCCCGACCACTCTCACGTGTCTGCTCAGCCTGTGGGATAAAGGACAACGCAGTTCACATACCTACGGAGAGATTGAATGTTCTGGAGACCGACTGCTGTAATACGTCATTCCTTAACTCAAAGCTGTAGCTGGAGCTCCTGTTGCTATTGGCGACTGCCAGAATACTCTGCAGCGAGTAGAGACCATCTCCGCTTCGTTGGTGCCAGGTCTTGGACTGGAAGGAGATGTTCTTCCTCCCTGCACTGTTCCAACAATCACTGGCTTCAGGGTAACAACGGGACACCAATGTGAATGTCCACCCAGATGGCGTGAACCCGATCAATAGCTTGGGTTCTGTGTAGTACGCTGCAGAATAAAAATTAAACTGGTCAAAAAATAATTCCAGGCAGAATTAGGCGGAGTAAACTTGAGACGTTGCCATGGCGACAGAGGCAAAATAGAAAGGAGATGCGTCTGGAGTTTTTGCTGCAGAGGGTAGTGGGTGCCTGGGGTGGTGGTTGAGGCAGTTCATAAATTATAAGCGCAGAATTAGGCCATTCGGCCCATTAAGGGCCTGTTCCTGTGCTGTACTGCTCCATGTTCTAGACAATAGACAATAGGTGATCAACAGTGAATGATACTGTGAGAGAATCTCAAGCATCCAAGAAGATGATAACTGCAAGGTCAAACTGGTAGGAGAAGTTCATTGCTCTTTATTGTGCTCAATTTGTTGAAATATCTGAATCGTTTTATATAAAATAATCACCATAGACAATAGGTGCAGGAGTAGGCCATTCGGCCCTTTGAGCCAGCACCGCCATTCAATGTGATCATGGCTGATCATCCACAATCAGTATCCCATTCTTGCCTTCTCCCCATATCCCCTAACTCCGCTATCTTTAAGAGCCCTATCTGGCTCTCTCTTGAAAGTATCCAGAGAACCGGCCTCCCCCGCCCTCTGAGGCAGAGAATTCCACAGACTCACAACTCTCTGTGACAAAAAGTGTTTCCTCGTCTCCGTTCTAAATGGCTTACCCCTTATT
Source organism: Malacoraja senta (assembly GCA_038087875.1). Classification (NCBI taxonomy): domain Eukaryota; kingdom Metazoa; phylum Chordata; class Chondrichthyes; order Rajiformes; family Rajidae; genus Malacoraja; species Malacoraja senta. The sequence goes on along the minus strand of CM075999.1, from coordinate 3,906,355 downwards.
CTTAAACTGTGGCTCCTGGTTCTGGACTCCCCCAACATCGGGAACATGTTTCCTGCCTCTAGCGTGTTCAAACCCTTGATAATCTTATATGTTTTAAAGAGATCCCTCTCATCCTTCTAAACTGCAGGGTGTACAAGCCCAGCCGCTCCATTCTCTCAGCAGACAACAGTCCCGCCATCCTGGGAATTAACCTCGTAAACCTACGCTGCACTCCCTCAATAGCAAGAATGTCCTTCCTCAAATTAGGGGACCAAAACTGCACACAATACTCCAGGTGTAGTCTCACAAATCACCTACAATATTGCACTGAATCAGGTGCCACTAGATTCAGGAACAGCTTCTTCCTCACTGTTATCACCTCCTGAGTCTCCCATAGTCTTGGGTGTAGTCCCCATCTCCCAACCTACATATTTTTTCTCTGTAACTGTAACACGACAACCCTGTAACTCTATATTTTTTGCTTTGTACTATCTGTTGTACTTGGTATGGTTTGATTGTACTCATGGCAGTATGAATGGATAGCACGCAATCAAGGCTTTTCACTGTACACATGGTAATAATAAGCTAAAACAAACACCAAGTAAATCTTTCACCAGAACCAACCAAGGCAAACTGGAAAAGCTGGCTATCTGAAGTTCTTGAATTCCGTGTTATTCCCGCAGGGTTGCGACATGCCAAGTCAGAAGATGAACTCGGTGGACACAGAGTGCTGGAGTAACTACATGGGTCAGGCAGCATCTCCCAAAAAGACACCAAGTGCTGGTGTAACTAAGTGGTCAGGCAGCATCTCCCAAGAAAGACACAAAGTGCATTAAGTAACTACATGGGTCAGACACCATCTCCCAAGAAAGACACAAAGTGCTGGAGTAACTAAGTGGTCAGGCAGCATCTCCTAAGAAAGACACAAAGTGCTGGAGTAACTCAGCGAGTCAGGCAGCATTTCTGGAGAAAAAGGATGGGTGATGTTTCGGGTTGGGGCCCTTCTTCAGATTGAAAGAACATGGATAGGTGATGTGTCTTCAGACTGATGACATCATAGACAGGGAATTCTTCTGACCATCCATCACATACAGTTTCGGTAAACGATGCCTTCTTCATGAGTCAAAACATAAAACACCTTTGGGTAAAGTTCTGCAACGTCAAGGATCCCCACCTGAAATTTCACCTCTTCATGGTTTTTGGAAATGCCGCTGGGCAGCACTTTTGTGGCTTTTTTTGGTAAACAGCATCTGCAGTTCCTTGTGACTCCAAAGGTTTAGTGATAAGGGACTGAACCCACATACCTGGGACTAGTTCAGGTAGACGTCTTGGTTGCATGAACAGGTTGGGCTGAAGGGCCTGTTTCTTTGCTGTGTACCAAACTCTCTACAATGGCAGATACCATAACAACATTTGAAAGACACCTGGACAGGTTAATGGATAGGAAAGGTTTAGAGGGATATGAGCCAAATATGGGCAAATGGACTAGGTTGGATAGGCATTTTGGTTGAGTTGGGTTGAATGGCCTGTTTCCATGTTGGATGACTCTATGAAGTGTTTTGTTGTCTTAATTTTGAATTTGGTGGAAAATGAGAGGGGACGAAGTCAGAGGAGCTCAAATGGGACATTTAGTGTGACCCTTGCCCATGGAATGGGGGCATTTCCCAAACCGGTCGCCATCCATTCCCCAATCCCTGCCTCCTGTTCTCCCACGGTCCCTTTCCCTGGCTCTATTGTGTCTGAAGAAGGGTTTCGGCCCGAAACGTTGCCTATTTCCTTCGCTCCATAGATGCTGCCTCACCCGCTGAGATTCTCCAGCATTTTTGTCTGCCTTCTATTGTACTTGAGTTTGAACTGAGTGTATTTATGTACAGAATATCTGATCTGTCTGGATCGCTTTTCACTCTCACGGGGGGAGGGAGCGCTCCCTCTCCGGGGGGAGGGAGCGTGTGATGTGGGGGGGAGGGAGCGTGTGGTGTGGGGGGGAGGGAGCGTGTGGTGTGGGGGGGAGGGAGCGCTCCGTCTCTGGGCGGGCGGAGGGGGGGGGGGTGGGAAGGGGCGGAGTTGGGACTTGATTTGAAAGTTGCGCCGCCCGTTCCGCTCCCGGGCCGCGGTCACCGTCCCCGCCGCCTCCTTGTGCCTCTCTCCCCGCCAGGGGCGCGCCCATGTCGGCCTCACTCCGCGCCCGAGACCCGCTGCAGCTGCCGGGGAGAGTTTCCGCGGGGCTCCTGCCCTCGCTGCCAGGTAGGTGGGGGGGTTACGGTGGATCAGTTACCCACCGCGGCTGCTCCCGGACCCCGGACCCCCCCCCCGCGGACCACAGTCCCCTCGAGACCCCCCTTTCTCTGCACCCCAACCCGCGCCTGTCCCCTGCTCCCTGACCCCCCCCCCGGACCCTCCCCCACGACCCCAGACGCTTGCTCCCCTCCCCCCCACCGACCCCTTCACCAACCCCCTTCCCTGCTCCCGCACCCCCCCCTAGACCCTCTTCCCTCCCCTCCCCCCCCAGACCCCAGCCCCCTCCGGTCCCCCCCTTCTCTGAACCCCAACCCCCTGCCCAAAGACCAGGACCCCTCCATTTCACTATCCACACACTGGGGGTGGGTACAGGGTGAAGCGCTGACTTGTACATTTGTTCATAACTATTTACTTTCATCGGATGTGTGTCAGAAACAATATTCCCAAACACAGAGCAATGAGGCACAAACATTGTGGGCTGAAGGGCCTGATCTTCTGCTGTACTGTGTTCTATGTTCTAAGAGGGTCAAATAATTTTAGTTGAGTGATACAATGTGGAAACAGGCCCTTTGGTCAAGAGACCACGGCGAACAAGAATCACTTGGATACTCCGTACACTAGTTCTAGCCGACACCCTAGGCACAATTTACAGAGGCCAATTAACCTACAAACCTGTACGTCTTTGGAGTGTGGGAGGAAACCGGAGCACCCGGAGAAAACCCACAAGGTCCCAGGGAGAACGTACAAACTCTGTACGAGCAGCACCAGAGGTCAGGATTGAACCCGGGTCTCTGGCGCTGTGAGACGCCAACTCTACCGCTGCGCCACCGTGCCGTCTAATGTTACAAAGTTGTCATGCTAAATCAGATGAGTGCAATGGGGTAAAGTTAAGAGCAAGAGTCTGTGGCAGCACCCCCCCCCCCCCCCCGGCAAGGGGTGACTGGACTATTGAGATGAAAAGGAGACAAAAAGGTGCAAGATAAGTAGACAAGTGAAAGCAGAGGAAAGGATTACTGCATCCCTATTGTAGAAACAGAACAGCAGATGCTGGTCCATACCAAAAATAGACACAAAGTGCTGGAGTAGCTCAGAGGGTCAGACAACATCTCTGGAGAAAGAGGATGAGCGACATTTCAGGTCGGGACCTATCTTCAGATTCAATCGTCTTTATTCCTATTGTTTGTTAACCAATGATCCCGATGGGAATGACTGCACATTCCCACCAACGGGAAAGCCCCCTGAACTTGTGCCTCAGCTTCTGATTTGCCGGCTTCATCCTCGCTCCCCCCCCTCCCCATTTGTTATGTCTCCATCTTACTCCGGCACTACCATATTTCCATGTCATAAAACTGTTACCTCCACTTCGTTGCTTTATGATTTTCCAAATGACCTGCTGTTACCTCCTTCGTGCATTCCAGCAATTTTCCTACAGTTTCCTTCTTCCTGCCTCTCTCCATGAATAGTGCCTTTACATTCACTGTTTTCCAATACTGTGGGAGCTATCAACACATCCACATTGTCGGTAGCTACCCGCTTTAAGGTTCGGTGGGTCTAGCTGGCCTTGAGGCCTCTCAGTTTGAAAACAGTCGGCTTCTGTTTGTCTGATAAACCTTTGGTTGACCGCGCTGTAGCAGAAACCTGCCTTCAGAATGGGGGAGCAAGTGTGTAGTATGGGGGCTGTGGTCTCACCATCTGTGGACTGTGCAGCTTGCGCTATTGAATGCCGGCCTTGGAATTTAAATCCCACCAGAGCAGTTAAAAACTTTAAATTCAGGTGATTAAATTCCCTTTTTTTAAATTACTATCAATAGACAATAGACAATGGGTGCAGGATTAGGCCATTCGGCCCTTTGAGCCAGCACAGCCATTCAATGTGATCGTGGCCGATCATCCACAATCAGTACCCCGTTCCTGCCTTCTCCCCATATCCCCTGACCGCTATCTTTAAGAGATCTATCTAACTCTCTCTTGAAAGCCTCCAGAGAATTGGCCTCCACTGCCCTCTGAGGCAGAGAATTCCACAGATTCACAACTCTCTGGGTGAAAAAGTTTTTCCTCATCTCCGTTCTAAATGTCTTACCCCTTATTCTTAAACTATGGCCCCTGGTTCTGGACTCTCCCAACATCGGGAACATGTTTCTTGACTCTAGCATGTCCAAACCCTTAATATTCATATGTTTTAATAAGACACCCTCTCATCCTTCTGAATTCCATATTATACAAGCCCAGCTGCTCCATTCTATCAACATATGACAGTCCCGCCATCCCTGGAATTAACCTCGTGAACCTACGTTACACTCCCTCAATAGCAAGAATGTCCTTCCTCAAATTTGGAGACCAAAACTGCACACAATACTCCAGGTGTGGTCTCACTAGGGTCCTGTACAACCAATACTCAACTCCTCTTGTTATGAAGGGCAACATGCCATTCGCTTTCTTCACTGCCTGCTCTACCTGCAAGCTTACTTTCAGTGCCATTCATCAATAATGAAATGGGATTGTTTAGTTTTGTTTAGAGATACAGCGCAGAAACAGGCCCTTCGGCCCACCGAGTCCGTGTCGACTGGCAATCCCCGCACATTAACACAATTCTACACACACTAGGGACAATTTACAATTATACCAAGCCATTTAACCCCTCAAACCTGTGCATCTTTGGAGTGTTGGAGGAAACCAGAGCACCCAGAGAAAACCCACACAGTCACAGGGAGAACGTACATACAAGCACCCGTAGTCAGGATCAAACCTGGGTCTCTGGCAGTGGAAGGCAGCAACTCTACCACTGCGCCACCGTGCCGCCCATAACACTTCTGGGTCACTCCAATCCTGGCCTGAATATATTCAACACCTCCCATGAATTTCCAAACACTCAGACTTGTTGAAGACACAGTTCCTCTCCATCTCCACCTCCAAATAGTCAATTTTCAATGCTTGAACTCTGGTTACAGTCATACAGCAAGGAAAGGCCCTTGAGCCCAACTCATCGAAGACTACCAAGATGCCCTGTCTAATTCCTCACGTTTGGGCCCCGTGACCCTCGAAACGTTTCCTATCCATGTACCTGCCCAAGTGTCTTTTAAATGTTCTTGAACCTGCCTCAACCACTTCCTCTGGCAGCTCATTTCAGAAACCCACACCTCCCCTCCCCCCACCAAGTGAAAAAAAAGTAGCTCTCGGGTTCCTACTACATCTTTCTCCCTTCAGGCAAATGCAATGTTACATTTATTTCAAGAGGGCTCAAATATAAAAATAGAGATGTAATGCTGAGGCTCTATAAGGCGCTGGTCAGACCACATTTGGAGTACTGTAAGCAGTTTAGGGCTCCATATCTGAGGAAGGATGTGCTGGCTCTGGAGAGGTTCCAGAGGAGGTTTACAAGAATTATCACAGGAATGAGTAGGTTAACCTATGATAAGCATTTGTCAGTCAGACTGTACTCGCTGGAGTTTCGAAGGATGAGCGGGGACCTCATTGAAACTTAGTGAATAGTGAAAGGCCTGGATAGAGTGGTTGTGGAGAATATGTTTCCATTTCCATTGGTTGAAGAGTCTAGGACCAGAGGGCACAGCCTCAGAATTCATGGACCTACCTTTAGAAAGGAGATGAGGAGGAATTTCTTCAGTCAGAAGGTGGTGAATCTGTGGAATTCATTGCCACAGAAGGCTGTGGCCATCAATGGATAGTTTTAAGGTGGAGATTGATAGATTCTTGATTAGTTTGGGTGTCAGGGTTTATGGGGAGGAGGCAGGTGAATGGGTTGAGAGGGGAAGATAGATCAGCCATGATTGAATGGCAGAGTAAACTTGATGGGCCGAATGGCCTGATTCTGCTCCTATCTCACCTTAAACCTATTCTGCCCTGGGGAAAGTGTGCATTCTCCCCACCTATTCAGCTTGGCTGTGGGCAACAACATGTATTGCCCTTGTGCTGGGTAAACATGTTTAATGTGACTGGGAAACTGGGATGTGAGCTTGTCGCTGGGTTATTGGTGCGTTGGTTTAATTGCCAAGCTCTACTTTGAGGCAGCAAAGTTTTATGTGTTGGGATGTTCAATGAATGAGAGTTTGCTGCTGTCTCAGTGTTGTCATAAGCATCAAAGCTTCAATTCTCATCTTTAACATTGTAATATTTCTATGCACAAAACATGTAGATGCCCTGCTGAAGTTAAAATGTTGTTCAAGCATTTTAAGGTGTACCTTAGTTTATTCAGGCGTTGCAGAAAAAGTTGTGGGCGACAGTGAGAGCTGCTGCCTCACAGCAGCAGAGACCTGGCTTTGATCCTGACTAGAGTTGCTGTCTGTGCGGAGTGTGTACATTCTCCTTGTGGTTGCTTGAGTTTCTTTCCACATTCAAAGGACGTGTGGGTTTGTAGGTTATTTGACCTCTGTAAATTGCCCCAAGTGTTTTCGGAGTGGATGAGAAAGTGGGATAACGGTGGGGCAGCGGTAGAGTTGCTGCCTCACAGCGCCAGAGACCTGGGTTCGACCCTGACTACGGGTGCTGTCTGTACGGAGTTTGTACGTTCTCCCCGTGACCGCGTGGGTTTTCTCTGGGTGCCCTGGTTTCCTCCCACACTCCAAAGACGTGCAGGTTTGTAGGTTAATTGGCTTCGATAAGAATTGGAAATTGTCTCTAGTGTGTGTAGGATGGTGCTAGTGGTAATCATGAATTGTCTTTCCGCTGACTGGATAGCGCGCAACAAAAGCTTTTCACTGGACCTTGGTACACGTGACAATAAACTAAACTAAAAAGTGATTGATGGATGGCGTGGACCCGGCGGGCCGGAGTGCTAGCCTCATCTCTAATCTAAACAAAGCTTTTTGTTTCAGTCCACACAGGTTGTTTAGAGGAAGATGGGAGGTGTTGAGCGACTGAACATTCCAATATCACAGCCGTGCTACGCCACTGCCAAGAGAAATGAGCACTTGACCAATGACCGCCAGAACGGCAGAGATGACGACGTCAACCACGTGAAGATGGCGCACAAGAAAGGCGAGAAGGCTCACGGATGCTGTTCGTTCATGTCTGACGTGTATCGGGTCGCGCAGAAGGAAGCAACAAATGTTATGCACTTTACCAATAGTCAGAGCTGGGAGGCTGTTGTGGGCAGCTCAGGTGCACTACTCCGGTCACAGTGTGACCAGCACTACGCTGGAGCAAAGTTCAGTGAGCCACCATCACCAAGTGTGTTACCCAAACCACCAAGCCACTGGGTACATATTCCCCTGGACCCTTCTGATCACAGTGACATGGCCTTTCAATTGAAGACCTTACTTAAAGTGCAAGCATAGACTGTAGCTCAAACGTGGGGGGTTTGTCCAGGGCTGGCATTCTTGTTTTTGTTTTTAATTCCATCTTTCAGTAGAGTTTAACATTTTCAACCACACCGCTGCCTTTAATTACCCACCCAGGGTGTTTACTTGCTTTGTGTACATTGGCCCAGCTTGGCGCCTTTGTGCAGCTTGGACTTAGTATTGCATAAGTGAAGTTGTTTTATCTTCCAGCTTTGCCTGCCTTTCCCACTTCTTCCTTAAAGAGGAAAGAGCTGAGTTCTGTGGCTGACAGTCTCCCATTGCTGGGCATGTTCCAATGTGCAATGAAGTTGGTGTGTCATCCACTTGGGTCCAAAGTACTGAGGCAGCTTTAATGTTGCTTCCTTTCCCAATTGTCCAGCTGCAATTAACCAACACAGGTTGTATGTGTAGCTCATGTGCTACATACGTTTCACTACATCCATTCTTCAATGGGATTTTTGCAACTCTTGATCATTGAACTGTTGTCTGTTGGAGACGGCTTGTACACAGGGCAGGCAACAAGCCACAGCCATAATCTCCAGCATCAACTCCTTGCAGAGCCCCCTTGTTTTATTGTTCACTTTTATTGAGAAAAGTATTTTTAATGTTACCAACCAACTGAGTAAGTGTATTTATTGAACAGGCAATTACTTAAAACTACCTGTTCAGTTGTATTAACACAGAAAAGTCATTGAGCTATCATGTTGCCTGCCAATCACTGCTGACCAAAGCAGATCTTCGTAAATGGTTTCATTTGAGCAAGTTTTCATCTTGCCTCTCCTAAGCCTTTGGTCTTTCAAACATCTGTTCCTTTGCTTTGATGCAAACCTGGAATCCAAATTTGGTTTTAGATTTTATCATTTGCCAAAAATAACTCTTGTACAGGGATTATGAGTTTGTTACTGTTACAACTTCTGACAGTATACAAGGATTAAGAATGTGCATATGTATATTTTAAAACAGGGTGTCCCTGTAGATAAAGTATTTTGGTACGATAGGTCAGTGTAAACAATGCCATCTTTCGTGTAAACCCAAGATGAATTTTCTTTAAAAAACCCCACAAATGAATAAGAAAAAGTTAAGTTTTTCACAATGTAACCTGAAAGCTGCGATTGCGGGTGTGACAATGAGCAATTTTTAAAAAAAGAACTAAGTTGCAGAAATAATATCTCATTTCCTATTTAAAAAAAATACAGAATGAGGTTGCTGCGCCAAACCTGTAGCTGTCATACATTATTCTCAATGTACAGTAGTTACCTGATCATATTTGACATTGCATTTGGTAATCCTTTTATCAATGGTAGGCAAAATGTAACACAAGTATGGATTCTGTACTGTTAATGTCAGGATTGGAATGAGCCTGGATTGATGCCTCAGTTTTTGATCGCACTTGTGCAATGGTGTACCATGTTCTTTGTTAATCTTTTAAATCGTGGATCAAAGCTGATTACTTCATGTTTCCTCAGAACCGGGAAAAGATTGCAAAAACAATTTATACACACCAATGGAGCCCATTCATCGCATGCGGCTTGGATACTTCTTTTGCCTTAATATTTAGAAATTGGGTTTGATATAAATTTTCAATAACTCATTCTGTAATAATTACATTTGATTGAATTGTAATTCAGTGAGCACTCAGAATTCCCCAGAATGTCATGTTTGCTATTTGGCCTTTTATTATATAAAGCAGAGACATTTATTCAATAATGGGCATTCTGTTGCCTCTCAGTTAATGCCTGGTAGAGGGGCTACTATTTGAATACAAAATATCATAACTAACTTGGGTACAAATGTCCCAATTCAGCAGCCCAAAATCCAGAAAAAAGTTCATGTTTTTTTTATTTATAATCTCCCCAAATTAGATTTGATGGACAAGTTAAATACAATAATGGAATTATTCCAATTACTGTTGAAACCAAATTAAGTCAATGAATTTAAAATATGTATTTAATTGAATGGTAGTGTGATGATTTATATATCAATAAAGATTTTCATTTTCCCCCCCAGTTGGGTTGTTTGTCTTTTGGTCCAGAGATAATTGAGTTTGCACTTTGGGGCTTCCATCTAGTTCATTGTGTGGCTCCTGTGCTAATTGAAACCACACTCTCTGTATTTGCTTGTTACCCAGTGGCCAAGTATAAGTTCATAAGTGATAGGAGCAGAATAAGGCAATTGGGCCCATCAAGTCTATGCTAATCAATATGCAGGAAAGAACTGCAGATGCTGGTTTAAATCGAAGGTACACACAAAATGCTGGAGTAACTCAGGACAGGCAGCAACTCTGGAGAGAAGGAATGGGTGACGTTCGAGACCCTTCTTCCTCCCCCCTCGACTCCATCCAAGGACCCCGACAGTCTTTTCAGGTGAGGCAGAGGTTCACTTGCACCTCCTCTAACCTCATCTGCTGTATCCGCTGTTCCAGGTGTCAACTTCTGTCCATCGGGGAGAGCAAGCGCAGGCTCGGCAATCGTTTCGCTGAACACTTCCATCAGTCCGCCTTAACCTACCTGATCTCCCGGTGGCCCAGCACTTCAACTCCCCCTCCCATTCTGACCTTTCTGTCCTGGGCCTCCTCCATTGTCAAAGTGAGGCCCAGCGCAAATTGGATGAACGGCACCTCATATTTCGCTTGGGTAGCTTACACCCCAGCGATATGAACATTGACTTCTCTAACTTCAAATAGCCCTTGCTTTCCCTCTCTCCATCCCCTCTCCCTTCCCAGTTCTCCCGTCTGTCACCGACTACATTCTATCTGTCCCACCCACTCCCGACATCAGTCTGAAGGGTCTCGACCCAAAACGTCACCCATTCCTTCTCTCCAGAGATGCTGCTTGTCCCACTGAGTTACTCCAGCATTTTGTGTCTACCTATCCCAATCAATCATAGCTAATCTCTTTCCCTCTTGATCCCATTCTCCTGCCTTCTCCCCATAACCCCCGACACCCGTACTAATCTAGAATCTGTCAATCTCCACCGTAAAAATATCTATTGACTTGGCCTCCTCCGCCGTCTGTGGGAAAGAATTCCAGATTCACCACCCTGACTAAATAAATTCCGTTTCATCTCCTTTCTAAAGTTACGTCCGTTAATTCCAAGGCTATGGCTTGTGATCCTAGACTCTCCCACTTCTCCACATCCCCTCTATCCAGGCTTTTCACTATTCAGTAAGTCTCAATGAGGTACTCCCTCATCCTTCTAAACTCCAGTGAGTGCAGGCCCAGTGCTGTCACTCTTCATACGTTAACCCACTATAGGATTGCATTTGGTTGGGCATGTTAGTCACCATTGTGTTCTGCCTATTATCAATGGGGATAAGTATAAGTGGAATACCATTAGCTGTTAACGTGGCCAGACAAAACCTTTATTCAGTAATATCAGTTAATGGATAGCACGAGAATCCTGGTTATGCTGCTGAAGGGTTGCTTAATGAACTGAGGAATGCATAATAGAAAATAGATGCAGGAGGCCATTTGGCCCTTCGAGCCAGCACCACCATTCATTGTAATCATGCCTTCTCCCCGTATCCCTTGATTCCGGTAGCCCCCCATAAAGATAATGAATGAACTGAAATTCCTGGACTTTCAGATTGTTAATTTGTGGGTTTAAACTGGAGAGGAATTATACATTGGCTACTACATAACCAGAAGGAATGTTGAGGAAAATATGTATATATTATTAATGTGAGAAAGTAGTGGGTTCAATTAATGTTAGAGTTCTTAGGAAATGGTCAGACATAGGAGGAAATAGCAAACCCAGACTTTGCAGTATTCTTAGGAAACAGGTGTTTAACAAAGATTAAAGTCATACAAGCGGGGAAATACTTAACTAATGTTGCTGGGTTCTTCAGAAAGGGAGTGAAAGGTTAAAGTTGTAAATTAAAGTCAGTTTAACTCTGGGAATGGGAAAATTAAAGGATGATATAACTAACAGGACTAACACAAAGGGTGGTGGGTGTATGGAACAAGCTGCCAGAGGAAGTAGTTGAAGCAGGCACTGTCCCAACTTTTAAGAAATAGTTAGACAGGTACATGGATAAGACAGGTTTGGAAGGATATGGACCAAACACAGGCTGGTGGGACATGTTGGACCAAAGGGCCTGTTTCCACACTATCACACTACGATTCTATGGCTGTCAGCATGGGAAGGTCATGCACGCTGATATTTGGAAGTAAGATTTCTGATACAGGCAAGGTATTTGATGTACGCTATGGAATTTAAGGAGCTGAAAGCTTCATGATAAGGTAGTAAAGTGTGAGTACTTAAGACATTTGGTGCAGGGTTCAATGTGGCTTTTACTAGACCACCTGCTTTTTGTTCTGTATTCTTAATTATCACTCCTGCACAGACTTGGTGGTTCTTAGTGATAATATTGGTTAGATGACAAAGTCGCAAATGGGATCCAATCTAGAAAACTGCAAGTTCATGGTTTTGTAACAGCAACAAGACGCAATGCATCTGCAGTCTCTTTATATTAAACCCCGATAGCAACTTCTGGGATGTCTTACCTATTCCTGCTGTGAACATTATAGAATAGTTCCAATTGAGCATCACCACTTTCCTACGCCACTGTATTTAAATGTAGAAATTTGGGATTATTCACCTTGAAAGAAAGTGAGGTGGTTATGAAAGGGGTTGTCTGAACAGTGAACAGCATTAGAACAGAATAATAACAAAGATTAGCAGACATCATGCATAGGAAATTTGTGACAGGAAATACATTGACCAGATGATATTATGGATAGTGAATAACAATGTGGAAGATAAATTATCTAATATGTAATTGGGAGAAAATAAACTAGTCCTGATAAGAGCTGGTATAGGCTCCATCGGCTAGGTGCCTTAAGCTGCACAAGCAATAACATGCTGCAGCAAAGGAGGAAAAAAGAAACAGATCCTGCAGGTGCTTTATTATACAGCAGAGGTTTATTTACAAATGAAGTTACAGTCAGCTATGAACAAAAAGAATGAGTACAACTTACACAAGTTGTCCCCAAAACTCAAGATGTCGTTAGCTTCAATTCTGAACCTGTGCTAAGTTTGCAAGGAGAGTTTTTGTACTGCATATCTTAAACCAAACTCTAAAAAAGTAATGAAAAGCATAGCCTGTATTTGTGGCCTTCACAAGCACAAAAATCTGGTTAAGTCAAGACAGGAAACAAACCAGGCCTCAAAAGGCAAGGCAGTCTGAATCCCTAAAGTGGCACAAATTGACAGGATAACCAGCAACTTGTAGTTGTAGAGCCCCGACTTGATCCATCTGCAAGTTACGGCAGCTGATCAGGCCACTTACGCCAAATTTCACCCAGTTTTGTTTCTCCCAATGTGAATGGGTAAAATGTGACTTCTCGGGCCCCAAATGCGAATTCTTTAGATTATACGACTGTTACTTGTACTTCAAAGCAACAACGCCCTGAATGATCAATACCATTTAAAATGTCACATCTTTCTATCCATGCACAAAGCTACACAACTTGGTATCTTAAAGCTTAACTGAAAACTTTTATACTATAGATGAACTGTTACAAACGGCTTTTATTAAAAAGACAGTATAAAAATCCCTTTTTTTACAAGCTTCTACATGAAAGAAAATAAGTTTTTTGATCACTTTCTCAGCTGTTCAGTAAGCCTAAATTCTCCAGTTTCTGTATTTTTCTTACATTCAAATAAATGTAGTTTCTGCAACAATGTTAGCAAATTATCTTTACAGCCAAGAATGAAACAAAGCAGTCATGCAAAATACACAAATCAATATTACAGGAAGCATGCCCGATCACTGCATTGCATCAATGCACACAAACGGAACAAGAGTCTGGACAGCAAATTGCTGGAACTTTCTGATTGTGCTTAAAGTGATCAGTCAAGCAAAGTGATTCCTGAAATTGAACTTCAGGCAACAAACTGAAAGATATAATAAAATTCTCATTATGTTAATGAATACAGCACTGTTCGTGACTTGTTAACAGCCTTTACAAATTTCGAATTCACAGAGTTTGATTTGTACCAGCAGTCTTATTAATCCAATTGAATATTAACTGCAAAAACAATTTAGTATGTTTCGTTGCACAGTATAGAGGGCACTGCTTTATAAATTTTTTTTTAACAGTAACACAGCATAATCATAGATCAAACTCTAAATTTGCCTAAAAGCAAAAATGTGAATGAACTAATGAATAATATCAATGTTAACGGGACTTTAATTAACTAGTTGTAGTTACTGCACCATTCGGTTTAAAATCGTGGCTGAAATCTTTCAAGCACCATCAACAAATTAGTCTTTCACGCTAGATTTTCTTGTAGTCATAAAACAGTACCCACCTTCTCTTAACATCTACAAGACCCCCCCCCCCCCCTCCCCAACCCAAGAGAGAAAAAAAAAGAAAGAAAGAAGCACAAATGGAAGCTGAAAATGGATGCCATTCCACTGCTTCAGTCTTCATGGTGACTGTCAGACTTGTGGACACTCAGCGACCTGGATTTAGACCTAGACCCCGATCTCGAGTGGGTACATGATCTTGATTGTGACCGTGTCTTCGATTCCTTTCTGGATGCTGATTTTGATCTTGATACTGATTTAGACCTGGATCGTGATCTTGACCTCGACCTGGATCTTGATCTGGTGTAAGAACGGTGCCGACGTCTATGCCTAAGGAAAAAGATGGAATTACATTTCTAGAGCATCTTTCAAAATTGGTGACTAAAGCACTGAAATGTAATCATTCCTGCAAGTAGGTAAAATAGCAATTTCCAGCATCTTCATTTTCATTCTGTGGCCTCTTCACACTATTCAACAACATAATTGGCTTGAGCAAAAGACAAAGTGCTGGAGGAATTCAGAGGGTCAGTCATATCTGTGGAGGGGGACAGACAGATGACATTTCAGGTCAGGACCCTTCTTCAGACTAAATAAAATACGAGAATGTTGATCCAACATTACATTTCCAATTTTCGGCATTTTGTCCCACAAGCCTCTACTCATTAGACATTTACCTTGGCCTTAAGTATACACAAGGACTCAGACCCACATGATAACTTGTTTATTAGCTCTAAAGCTCACCAACTTAACTGCTTTATTTTTTAACCAACATTAATTTCTGATTGTCACTCATGCCATGGTTGGCTAATATATCTAGCAGGCTCTGCCTCACTTCTCCTGCAAAGACCAACTTGAAGCAGTTGTTAATTCCCCTGCCTTGTCCTTTCTCCATTAGCAAGAGAATATACATTGCATTTACATTTACCCTCACTAGTCTTTTCTACATCCAAGCAAAAGTTTCAATGTCTCACCAGTGTACTCGTGTTTACGAAGCCACTTTAAACCAATTTCTTGGTCCTTTGGTGCTGATTTCCAGGATACAAGAACACGACTCTCTGGTTAATGCAGAAACTTGGCTATCCTTCCCTACTGTACTCTATTACAACAGTTTCAATGTGATCCAATGTTGATTGAGTTCTCACAAGTTGTCTCTAGCTTACTGTACACCCGACTTATTCAGGCTAGGTAAGTTAAAGACCTCACTGATTAATGTAGTTACTTAACAGTGCTAAGTTGTTAAATCTAGAAACTTTAACAGAAACATGTGTAGCAGTCAATGCAGTCCACTTGCCCATACCTGTCATTGAAGGAGTTACTGCGGCTGCGTCTGCGCTTTCCACTGGATCTGCTCCGTGAGCTAGCAACAAGAGGCACAGTTAAACAACTGAAAGAGATTCCATTGAATTTGGGTCATGCACAATGTTGTCATTACCACCTACTTTTTCGGGCTGTCAGACCTCCTGTGACTGCGATCATACGAACGACTTCGTGACCTCCTCCGGTCATAGCTGCGACTTCTGGACCTCCTCCTCCGATCATAGTCATCGTAACGATCATAGCGAGGTGAGCTTCGCGAGGACCTTCGTTCCTTTGACTTCATCTGACCAGGTGCTGGAATTATTCGTCAGGATTTGCAGAAATGCAAGGTCAGAAATATAGAATCAAAAGGTCTTACCGTCTATGACGTGCAATACATTTTTGCCTCAAATAAACATGAAAAACATGTCAAAAACTTAAAAGCACAACTTTCAGAAATTACTATGCTGGAAAGAGATTTAGATGAAACAAGGACTAGAAAGCATGGAGGTGTTTTTACCCCCTCTTGCGACCTTTCATAGCAGAAAGTTCAAATTTAAATTCAAAAATACATTCAATTTGAACAAACAAATTCCTGGAGGAACTCAGCTAGTCAGGAGCAAATGGACAGACGATGTTTTGGGTTGGAGCCATCTTCAGACTGATGATGTATGGGGTGATGGAGGCAGAGGAAGAGTGAAATTTAAGGCTGGAGGGCAGAGTAGGGACATTGGCAGACGGGGAATAAAAGAGAAACACAGAAGTTTGGGATGGGAAGTGAACATACTGAGGGGAAAAGAGCAGGGTGAATAGTCTGGCAGGAGAAATGTGCGCGCACTAGGGCAGGGATGGGTTGGGGTACACTTGAAATGTCCGTGGATTGTGGGCTTCTCAAGCAGACTACGAGGTGCTGTTCTTTCCATTTTTAGTGGCCTCACTGGCAATGGAGGCCCAGGACAAAAAGGTCGCTATGGGAGTGGGAAGGAGAGCTAGTAGGCCTTGGAGGACAGAGTACAAGCATTCAGTGAAACTGCTGCCTAATGTATGCTTGGTCTCGCCAACGTAAAGGAGGCCACATTCATTTTAATATTTCATTTGAATTATACTTACTTTTTCGATCACCTTGGGCAAATTGGATCTCAATTTGCCGGCCACACACCCACTTTCTGTCCAGGTTGTGGAGTGCATCCTCTGCATCACGAACATCTTCAAACATGCTAAGCTGTTAAGGGGGCTTTTCACTTTCACAGGTTGCGAACAAATCCTACAATCTTTAATACACATTTTCAGCCACAACAATGCTTTGCCAAAAATCTAGAAAGCTAGTTCTTAAATAAAATTGCATAAGATGCTAAAGTTCCATTATCCGGTCTATTCCTTAAAATACACATACAAGTTTACTAATTTTACATTGAATCAAAATTGTTATATCAATTACATCTAAACAATAAAATTAAAACTAATCTACAATGTTACATCCCAAAGTAATTGTTAGGCTGTATCCAATCACCACTGTTTGTCTTCATTAATAAGATTTAGCAAAATTATGCAAACAAAATTAAGTAACTTATAAATATAAAACAATATTACACTGCTGGTCAAAGCATCAAAACAGCTTCACTGCAGTAAAATTCATCTTGGACCAGGGAAACACCAGTCATGTGCCACAGTAGTGATCACACAAAGGGACAAAACCCTGCCCAGAAGGCAAACGCCTCCCACAATATACAGGTGCTGACAGGTTGCAGGCATCCGCCAATGAATGTCAACTCTGCTTTACATTTACTAGGTCAAGTCACAATGGCACTCGCAATTATAGTTTTGCAGCACCTAGTTGATTTAGGAGTGGCAGTTAAATAGCTTTAAACAGAAACAAAACTACAAGCTTGAGAAATCCAAAATGGTACTTTTTTTTTTAAAGGGGAGCATTAACTGACAGGAACTTTATTTTTGGAAGCACATGATGGAAAATGGACTCATCACAAGAGCATTTAAACCCATCATCTCCTGTCAAGCCAATGTAGTTGGAAAAATAAATGGTTGCAAACATTACAAACAAAAATAACAATTGAAAATTTAAAAAAATAATTTATCAGCAGCAATACTGAGACTAAGTATTATGAATTAAACGTTTTACAGATTTGTATTACATAAGGATCATTTAAGTTTGTAAAAATCACAATCAAAACATTTAAAGAGCGAATTAATTGTTTTCACTACAGTAGGATACAATATCAGGACTTTGCCGGTTACCTTAAATTTGGCTGTAAACTTGACCTTGCACCGTCAGCTTGACCTTTAACTCTTTAAGTGCTTGCCAGAAGGACTTGACATGAGGCGCTGGCCCAAATAAGACACTTGACTTTGACAAAACAACCTTTTTCCAATTGCGGACAAATCGAAGCCTTGACTTTTCCCTCTTCAAGCTTTAATCTTTTTCACCCTCCCTCTCTTTTCTTCAAGCCTGATCCTTAAGAGGTCTTTGGCTTGTCTGCTTGTCTTATGCTTGGATTTCTATCTAAAAGGCTCTTTCATACTCTTTGTGGGATCGCCAGTTACAGCGGAATGCTTTAAAATTTCTGAGGCAACAACAACAAAAAAATTATGTCAGGGGATGGGTATAAAGAGACAAACATGCAGGGTTTGAAATCATTTTTTGACTACCTCCAAAACTAGCCATAAAAGTCACCAGCAGGTACATTTTACAAACAACTTAAATCTACCCATCATATATTTCATTATTCAAACTTATAGTTAAGTACTTACAGTGGAATATAAATAGAAAAAGTTGTTAGAAAAAGTAATACTGGAGTGCAATACAAACCAGCACTAGCAGTTCCTACAACCACCATAACAATAGAACACAAGCCACACAAATCGGTACAATACGTTTACATTATGTGGAAGCATATCAACAGCTCTAAGATTTTAGCAAGCTTCCCAAGTCCTGCTAGTCACAGGATTTAGAGCAAACTAACATCTATAAATGTAGTATTTTAATATCCAAGTTATATGCAACATTAAAAACACACACCTTCAACTGACTGTACTTTAATGGCTATCTAAGAATACTTACCACGATTGGAATTAGTAATAGGGAATGCAACATTTTACTTTTTTCCCCAGCAAGATCAGTTGCTCCCCACACTTTTACTCAACGTTACAATTCTGGATTTTAGTTTTCCTACTATATTATTTCATTAAAAATGAAAAATTATTTTAGGCCAGATGACCTAACATGTCATGAATTCAAAATGAAATCAACTATAGATTAGGTCTGCATTTAATTTTTAAAATACTAAAGCAGACTTTAGGCAAATATTAAGTGATTTTTATAATCAGACATTAAATCAAACTTGAAGCAAAAAATTAAGGAAATGGAAGCTCTAATTTGTTCAAATTTTCAAAATTATGATGGCCACAGGACTGGTGTACAAAAAAAAATCATAGATTATTTAAATGCGTGAAAAAGATATAGATTTCAAGATGCCAAAAATATTTTGTTCTAATTTATAGTTTGTCAGCTGCCGTAAACATTTTAGCAGCCATAACAATATATTTCCCAAAATATAATTTATTAGATTAGTTTAAGGAGGTCATTTTCCCCAAAGAAAATCCTCCCAAAACAGTGTAATCTGCCATTTTAGTTTTGATGCTTCAAAACATTAATTCAATCTCAATGTTAATGAAAGGGCATGCTAAAATATATTTTCTGAAATAAAATTATGTATAATTGTAGGAAGAAGAATTTTCATTTTTCACTTTGCATTTGCACCTAGTCCACAGCACATAACACAGCACTAGAACAATGACAAAGTTAAAAGAATTGGTGTTCTAGGGGACAAGAAACGCCAGAAGTAATCCTATTTAGATTTGGATTCCGTAATTTAATAATGGTATATTAAGCATATCCTATTTTCACATTCAAACGTACAAGGATGCAAATGTATTGAAAATAAAAAATTGTGCCCATTAATCCAAAGGAGAACTTGCTAGGGATGAATTTCTTTGAATTCAAAACAATTAGCAGAAAATTGCTTTATTTCAGAGGCACAGTAATAGATATTTTAGCCTTTTTTAACCCAGAAAGTCCGTTTTAAATCTAAATAATCATTATATACAACATTGGACTAATATTACCCATGCATACAACCCAGAATGAATGCAACTTATGATTAGCACAGAGTAACACAAGATGAATGATATATGTGCCAAGGTTTTCTGGGCAGCGAAATTGAAGTACTTTAAAACAGCTCGAGACTAAAATTTTCACGCAGTAGCTACATTCTAATGAACTCTGATTACTCACAGCTAGCCAGGACTGCACACCACACTATTTGTTGTCTTGCAACATGATTGGTGCTGCCAGGGGAAATAATACCAATCCATTGTACTGCAAATACTTTAGATTTGTCAATTTGAATTTTATTACCACAATTTAAAAAAACTTACTTTCCCTGCTGAATAGAAAAATAATGCTTTAATGGAATATAGAATGGGCCATAATATAACCCAAACTTTGTGGATACCATTATTTGCAGTGTCTATAGCTAGGATTTTCATTAACAATTCCACATTGGTAAATGAAGCTTGTTAACACCCTCAACTATGGCCTGTTTACAAAAACCATGGCACTCTGAACTGTAAAATTAAGGCCCAGTCAGCCTCGAGACCAACATCCAAAAACCTAATAAATAAAAGCAATACAATTAAGAATACTCACTAATGCTCATTATAGATTCCACCAGGGCCAAATTGAATTTCTTTTAAAACTATATTTGAACAGTTGTAGCAGTAAAAAAAAGATAAATTCTTCACATTAGTGACATACTTTGCACCAAGATGATTATAAATAAATGGTAGGACATTTACAGGGAATTATTTAACACAGACATGGGCTGGAATCTGGCATGTACTGCCTGGGGTAGTGAGTGGTAGAGACATACAAGCACTTGAATCACCAAGCTATGGACTTCACGTGGCTAAAGGGGCCATTTCTGTTCCGTGCACCGTTTCTTTAGGCTGATTTGCTTGATCTAGGAGCACTGGAAGAACTTATCTGTTTAATCCTCAATGTGCCTCAATGCAAAAAACAATCTGACCTGTAAACGGCAAGTATAACCATCGGCATGGCACTCAAGAGAAATTCCACAATAAACCCCCAAAGTCCATGGGCTTAATATCAACTAGAGCTCAACGGGATCTGTGACAAATACCGTACTTGCTCCAGGTCAAATGCTGGATTTTTCTCAAAAAGCAGAGCAGCTCAACTCTCAAAGCCTTAAAAGAACCTACTGTCTGGGTGGATCCAATTTCTATATAAAGCTCAACATTATCACAACCAAAGCAATCTGCTTGTATGGTCCCTTCCATGTTAGTTTAAACATCTATCCTCAACATCTAGCTATGTCAGTGCATCACAATAATGGCAACATTACTTTGCTGCCACTCTGCAAATCCACAATGGTAACATTTTAAAGAACAAAGGCAGGCAGTGCTTGGAAAAACACTGCTGAAGGATGCACCAACATTACAGTTGCTACAATGAGTTGTAGCACGTTGCAGCTGAGCAACTAAACTGGATTGAATGTGTTCAATTCAATTCAGGTCTCAAATGTAATGCACAACATGCCATTCCACATTCGAAACATGCAATCCCACACCTTTTCCAGTAAACTGATAAATGCCACCAAGTAATCAGTCCTGATTCCTGGTACTGAGCATTAGCCTAAACTACTGTTTTATTTCTCTCGATTTCCATATTGAATTAGACTACATTCAATTATGAACTGGCCTTTTATCAACATTTCAGGTAAACCATCGAAATTGCCTGTCAATTCAAATGCTCTTTTAGAAACATTCAAGATACTGCACAGCCCCACCACTTTTCCACACTTACTAATGTACAGTCCTAACTACAGACCAGGAGGTCAGATATCCTAATCATTTGGCATCTGTCTCACTGTATTGAAGCTTGACTCATTGACTCCGACTCACCTCATTGAAACTTACTGAATAGTAAGAGACTTGGATAAAGTGGACGTGGAGAGAATGTTTCCACTAGTGGGAGAGTCAAGGATAGATGTCGTAGCCTCAGAAATAAAGGAGATGGAGGAATTTCTTTAGTCGGATGGCGGTGAATCTGTGGAATTCTTTGCCACATAAGGCTGGAGACCAAGTCAATGGAGATTTTTAAGGCGGAGATGGATAGATTCTTGATTGGTATGGGTGTCAGGGGTTCTGGGGAGAAGGCAGGAGAATGGGTTTAGGAGGGAGAGATAGATCAGCCATGATTGAATGGCGGAGTAGACTTCATGGGCCGAATAGCCTAATTCTGCTCCCATCACTTGTGACCTATGACTGTATCCCCATGCCTCATGCTCCCTTTACGCTCACTGAGCCCCACGTCCAATTTCCCTTTAAGCTCACTGGAAGATTATACCGTTGTACAACATTTAAAAAAGTTTAAAGAATTTATATCAATAGCAGTAATACCCAATAGTTCGGCAAAAACCTGCCTGTTCACCTCAACGTTCTGATGGTGTCAGATTAATCAGTAAATGTCAATTTCAAAATTAGAGGTAAGAGTTTAAAATTGGATTTAGACCTGGTTTTAATAATCTTAGCAATTAAAACCTATTTTCAGTGTGAAATAACTAAAGTTCCACTATGTGGAAATAAATTGCATGATTCTTGTGAATTACATTAAAATCAGCGCCTATAAACATTGATTTAGATTCACATATTTAAGCTATTTTTATGAGGTTCAAGGAACAGACAATCAGGGCAAATGGGATTACACATTTGCTAGCAATATTAATTTAAAATTATTAACCCATATTATATGCAAGGAACATATGGAGTACATATCTGCTCCTGTGATGCAAAATCAATGTTCCTTCAATTAGATTGTATAGGTGTCAAGTTACAAAGAAAATGACATTGTTTTTAAATTTATCTGTAGATACTTCAAAATCAGCCATGACATTTCCATTCACACATACCCATACTGATTACAGCAACCATCACATACATGGGGAAATTGAGAATGCATGAATATGCCTGCTGTAAACAATGGAGCCTGTATACATGATTGCACACACACCCCAACATTGTATCTTATCTCCACCAATTTCCAAAGGAATAACACTTTACGAAACTAAAATAAATAAGACATTCAAATGCATCAAACCAAAAAGATTGAGTATCTCTGCTTTGCTCATTTAGGAGAATTGAAGAAAGGATATTGTATATATGCAAATCCTCTTGGACGTCGAGTGTAGAAGTCAAGGGGAACGTAAACATCTACTATTGGGCCATAGCGACCAAATTCACGACGTAAATCCTCAGGCCTAAAGTACCATAAAAATGATATAGTTGATTTGTAATATGAATTGCCCTTTGTGCACGTGCTGAAGAGTCCAAAAACCTCATTGATATTAAACCATCTGGAAGGAGATTATTTTATCATCTCAAAATTTGGAACATCAAATCAACGCGGAAATTATGAGAAGAATAGAACCAGTCAATTTGCTGGTTTTCAGGTGAGTGATAGGCTCGAGTCATTTTCAATTATATTGCTTTAATGCTGGTTTAACGCTAGATTAACTGTTCTGCTGGATTTATCAATTTACCCCAAGCATTTTGAGGTCTAAATAATTTGACACCTGAATATTGCTTTCTAGCTATATGGTCCTTCCTGAACCATCTGGAACTTTAACAGTGTCCAAATTTATCTTGTATCATTGAAATTTGTGCCAGATTTCAATTGTTTAATTAGCGATCTTAATTCGGCATGACCTGTTGCTGTGACCAACGTTAACTGTGTAGGTACATACATTGATAGTTCATTATACCATAAATGGAACAAAGGAATAGCCATACATTTCACCTAATCCAGCAATTGGGTTCTATTTATCTGCATAGATGATCTGAAGCTCTCTGTGAGATATATTTGGGCATTTTATTAATATTCTATCGAACACTACAGGTAGTTCTGCGATAACGCAATAGCTGTTTTCCTAAGAAACCTTGTGCTATAGAAAGTGGTGTAATAAATATAATTATGTCAATGGGTTAGGGTTAGGGTTTCAGACCCAATTATTTTTCTCTGTAGAATTTTCAGAAAAAAACTATGATTTTTGTCACTGCATGCAAAAATATTGAAGGCTATATATTACATATTTGAGCAAAGTATCATTGCACAGGTGTCAATAGAAGCGATTCTTGGCAATTTCCTGCAGTGCAGTTGTATTCTAAGGGACAACAATGTCTGATTATTTCCAGAACTTGGAAAATACCACACCATAACAATTTCAGCATGCATAATACAAATTAATTGTCGCATTATATCCACCTCATGTTATGGAAACACACGTTATGGCAGAACTACCCAAATAGCCTTTTAAACTTTTACTATAAAGTATCTACTGAGCAGTAATTCCAAACGTTCATAATATCTAAATTCCCAGCAAGCTGTTCTTTGAGGCAACAAACTTGAATTAAAAGTTGAAGAATCACCGATCGGAAATATGAACTTTTTCCCTTTCCTTGGAAGCTGTCAAACTTGCTACGTGCGTTCTCGCTGTATTTATTTCAACCCTCCAACATCTGCAGTTCTAGGTTGGCTTGAAACTAATTACTATTCAGCACAACTAAATTTAAAAAACTTTCCTTTCAACCCATTGGACTTTTTTTTAATGAATTAACACATTAAGGAACATTAAGTATCTTTGACGTTAAATCAAATCTGAAAAGGGTTACTGCAAGGATTCACTGTTAGGATAAACCAAAACAAAACTTTCTTTAATCTTTTACCCACAATAAAGGTACCAAATACCAGTTGGGGAGCTGCAGCACATCCAGATCAGGATTCTTCTGCACACACATGTAGCACACGCATCCTTCTACAGATCGTTTTTGTACAAATTTTAACTGAAAGTTCGATCAACTATGATCTATTCAATTCCTATTAGTGCACTCCATCCCGAAAAACCACCCAAAGGATAGGATACCCACAAATAATGCATATTTTCCCTTCACTGAAGCTTTAAAAAGGAAGCATTAATGGGGCAGAGAGCCACATGATTTGGAACATGCTAAAAGCCTAGTTACATAATTTGAAAGAGTGCAGTCACTAAACTAAACATTTTCACGGTGTTAAATTGATTACAACAATTATATATTAAAACAGCTCAAAATTTTTTAACGTTTTGCAAAATTCATGATAATTATAATCATGCTTCTCCCAATTTGTTAACATGGTTATATCCAAAAAAAAAGTTTTTAGATTAATAGTCATTCATGTTACATGATAATAAGAGCTGCGTTCCCCTGAGTTGTCAAATAATGGAGAATTTTAGGTGCTGTAGTATGCAAAACCTTTACATAGACTGCGTTTTAATATGATACACATTTATCTTTTGGAACAATTAACCAAAGCTATACACCTTTTAGTTAAACATTAGCATTTCTAAAATCCAACATTTGGACTTTTTAAATTGTAGTCACAAATCTAAAATGAACTGATAATAAAATGACCAAAGAATGATATACAATTCAATAATTTAAGAAAGAGGACCTTCCACACTCCCATTGACAGATCTGCAAATATACTAAACACTAAATAAATTTACATTAAAATGAAAATATGGAAGATTTTTTTTCTAAAATACACCCTCTAATCCTCATAATTCAAAGACTTTTAAAACAAAATGATGTTTATTTTTCGAAAAAGTGAACATTTTAAATTGCAGATATTCTTTTGCACACTTTTTGGAGGGAGGTCAGGTTAATACCGAAACGTGCACTTCATGGAGCCGATGTAGACCACAATGCAGATAAAATCCCTCCAATTCCAAACCACCAGACCAGGGACGTCCTACTTTAACCGCGCTCTTTATTCTCGGCCTAGGACCAGAACCTAATGTCCACAGCTCCAGAGAGAGGGGACAGAGAGCCCTCCCTGCCAGGGTGGTTAGCATGGAGCTGGGGGTAGCCGGACCCTGTTCACACTCGCCCCCCCCCCCCCCTCCCCGGTCCCGGAGCCCCCGCCTGGACCTGCAGGAAACACCGTGGGCCCGGGGCCTGGGGCTTGACGCTGCCCATCCTGGCCCGGGGACAAGGGGCGCCGAGGCTGCGGCCTTGCGGTGGCGGCGCCTCATGGTCCCTGGGAAGAGGTGGGGGTGGGGGACACACACACCTCCCTCTCTCTCTCTCTCTCTCCCGCCCGCCGTAACCGCGCCCACCATCGGCCCTCACCCCAACCCGCGGATCCCCGGCGGCTCCCCTCACCTGGTGCAGTCGCCCACATTCCTAACGAAGAGGGAACTGTTGGGCGGACGGGCGTACCGAGACATGGCGGCGGCGGCACCGAGCGGGACGGGACAGGGGGTCAGTGCGCACGCGCCTCAGCCCTCCCGCCGCATGGAACCCACTAGAAGGCGCGTCACAGCGGCGCGCCGACAAATGGGAGCGCGGCTTGCGGGCGGGTGGCCGCCGCCATCTTGGTGCAGGAGGTGAGGCTCGGCACGGCCGCCATTTGGTGAGGAGATGGAGACGCCGGTTGTCCGCTCCCGCTGCTGCTGTTGTTGCCGGCGCCGAAACGCCACTGCCGCTCCTCCCGCTCCCCTCGCCGCCTATTTACAGCCCGCGGCCTCGCCAGCGCACGTCACCGTGCAGTGTCACGAACAGAGGTCTTTAAAAGCTCGCAGACACCAGGGACCAAAGATCTTGCTGTTGTATCTTTGGACACCAGGGACTGGCTGACAGCGAAGGACACACACACAGGGCTGGACAAGATCCTGTCTAAGGCCATCGCCAACCGGGTCAAGTCTGCTCTGGGACAGGTGATCCACCCGGACCAAACCTGTGCTGTACCTGGCAGGAAAATCTCAGACAGCCTGGCGCTGCTGAGTGAGTCTGAGATACCATTGCCTACGTGCAGGACAGACGGGTAGATGCCTGCCTAGTCAGCTTGGACCAGGAGAAGGACTTCCACAGGATATCGCACACGGAGAAACATAAACAATTATAAAAGGACTGGACAAGCTAGATGCAGGAAAAATGTTCCCAATGTTGGGCGAGTCCAGAACCAGGGGCTACAGTCTTAAAATAAAGGGGAGGCCTTTTTCTGAGGTGAGAAAAAACTTTTCACCCAGAGAATTGTGAATTTGTGGAATTCCCTGCCACAGAGGGCATTGGAGGCCAAGTCACTGAATGGATTTAAGAGAGAGTTAGATAGAGCTCTAGGGGCTAGTGGAATCAAGGGATATGGGGAGAAGGCAGGCACGGGTTATTGATTGGGGACGATCAGCCTGGATCACAATGAATGGCGATGCTGGCTCGAAGGGCCGAATGGCCTCCTCCTGCACCTATTTGCTATGTTTCTATGTACATGAGGAACGTGCTCTCCAAATTGGGCTTTGGGGAGGGAATCAGAAATTGGATCCAACTGCTCTCCACTGATATCTGTAGTGCAGTCCAAATCAATGGGTGGAATCAGACAGCTTCCCCGTCAGGTCTGGAGTCAGGCAGGGTTGCGCTCTCTCCCCATGAGGATGCAGGATGACTTGGACAGGTTGGGTGAGTGGGTAGATGCATGGCAGATGTAGTTTAATGTGGATAAATGTGAGGTTATCCACTTTGGTGGCAAAAACAGAAAGGCAGATTATTATCTGAATGGTGTCAAGTTAGGAAAAGTGAAAGTACAACGAGATCTGGGTGTCATTGTTCATCAGTCACTGAAAATAAGCATGCAGGTACAGCAGGCAGTGAAGAAAGCTAATAGCATGTTGGCCTTCATAACAAGAGGAGTTGAGAGGAACAAAGAGGTCTTTCTGCATTTGTACAGGCCCTACTCCAGGTGTCAACACCTGGAGTATTGTGTGCAATTTTGGTCTCCAAATTTGAGGAAGGACATTCTTGTTGTTGGGGGGGGGGGGGGGGGTGCCGTGCCAGTTCACGAGGTTAATTCCCGGATGGCGGGACTGTCCTATGTTGAGAGAATGGAGCGGCTGGGCTTGTATACACTGGAATTTAGGATGAGAGGGGATCTTATTGAAACATGTAAGATTATTAAGGGATTGGACATGCTAGAGGCAGGAAACATATTCCTGATGTTGGGGGAGTCCAGAACCAGGGGCCACAGTTTAAGAATAAGGGGTAGGTCATTTAGAACAGAGATGAGGAGAAACTTTTTCACCAAGAGTTGTGAATCTGTGGAATTCTCTGCCTCAGAAGGCAGTGGAGGCCAATTTTCTTGATGCTTTCAAGAGTTAAATAGAGCTCTTAAAGATAGCAGAGTCAAGGGATATGGGGGGAAGGCAGGAACGGGGTACTGATTGTGGATGATCAGCCGTGATCACAGTGAATGGCGGTGTTGGCTCGAAGGGCCGAATGGCCTACTCCTGCACCTATTGTCTATTGTCTCACTCAGAACCCTACCTAATTCACCTCTCATTCTTGTAAACTCCAATGAAAGTAGACCCCAACCTCAACTTAATCATTCTGAAAAAGGGTCTTGACCCGAAACGTCATCTATCTACAGTATGTTCTCCAGAGATGCTGCCTGACCTGCTGAGTTATTCCAGCACTTTGTGTCATTTTGTTGCAAGAATTGAATTAGTGAGCCTTCTCTGCTAAACTCGGCCAAAGGGCCTGTTTCCATGCTGTATAACTCCATGATCTCCAAAGCAAAGATCTACTTCATTAAACGAGGGGACTAAAACTGCAGGCAGTACTGCGAATGTCGCAAAGTGTCCTGCAAAGTTGTAACAAATCCTCCCACATCCCAAAGACATGCTACAGTTTAAAGTTCTCCAACCTTGCATCCTTGGGACTTGAGCAGTGTCAGGCCACAATCAATGCTAGGCCACAGAAATCAACCCCAATCATCTTCTGATGCTGGTTTTGGAACAAGTATCTGCAGTTCCTTGTATCTCATTAAGTACTCTAACTCCATTTAAGTAATATTTAACTTTTTAATTTTTCCTTTCAAGGTAGAAAATCTCCATTATCCTGCATCATTATTGCATCTGAAACATGAAAAGTACTTCAGGGGCCTAAAATTATGAAATGTTAGAATAAACACAGAAAGATATCTGGGGGAGAGTATAAAACTTACAAGAAATCAGCAGGGAATTCATGTCTCTGACTGGAATATCAAACTAAAGTCATCAGTGTAAATGAGGAAGCTCAAAGCTTAAATCCCTTTATTACGAACTGAGGAAGAAGTAATTGCATTCTAGATCTCTAGGGTAATCCATTGATGACACTTCATTCAGTGTCAGAAAATCCTGTGTACACAAAGTTCTGATCCTTGCTCACCAAAACGCAAAGTGCTGTAGTAAGTCAGCGGATCAGGCGACATCTTGGGTCGGGACTCTTCTTCAGTCTGATTTTAGTAGGGGGAAAAAAGCTGGAGGAGAGGGGATGGGGACAAAATCTGGCAAGTGTTCGGCTGTACAGGTGTAGGGGTATTGATTGGCAGATAGTTGGACAAAGGTCAGAGATGAATAGAAAAAAAGTGAGATAAAGAAAGAAGCGTCACGAAATGTGAAGCCGGAGGAAGGAATATGGGTGGAACGGGATGGGGGGAAGGGAAAAGGGAGAACATAGCACAGATTACATCCAGGTTGGGCACAGGAAAAAGAGGTGGATAAAAAGGGAGGGGGTTGGTTGTAGGTTAGTTACCTACAATCGGAGAATTCTATGTTCCTACTGTTGAGTTGTAAGCTACCCAAGTGGAATATGCTTCCTCCAGTTTGCATGTGGCCTCCTCTGGCAAGGGAGGAGACCCAGGGCAGAAAGATTAGAATGGGAAGGGAAGTTAAAATGATTAGCAACTGGGAGATCCAGCAGGCCTTGGCGGACCGAGCATGTGTTCGGTGAAACAGTCGAATAGCGTATGCTTGGTCTTGCTGATATAACGGAGGCCACATCAGGAGCACTGAATCCAGTAGATGAGGTCTCTAAGATTCAAAATTATGCATCATTTTTGGATTATTGCAATTGTTCAATATTGATTTGCAAAGTACAGTTTACAGTTACCATTTGTCTACAGTAGCAAATATAATAATGTTAGTGTCTGTTCAATCCCTTCATGTCAGCATGTGATGCAAAACTGCAGATTAAAGTGGACCATCTTAACGTTATTTTGTAATATGCTGAAAATCCTGTTTACTTCTGGAAAAGCTCAGGGTGACAAGAACTTACAATAAAGTAACATAACAGGGAAACTTTAAAAACACTTTACACTGAGGGTGAGATCACATTTTGCTGATCATCAGCTAAAATATTTATAACACTAAAGCACTGGACACAAAGGTTCTAATATAATTTGCATTGAAGCAAAATAATGCTCCCAGTGTTTTCCATTCTCAGATACATGACAGAGGGTTATATAAACAAAATGCAGATATGATCCATGGGTTAAGATGGGACAGGCAGCATCTCTGGAGAGAAGAAATGGGTGACATTTCGGGTTGAGACACTTCTTCAGGCTAGTCAGGGGAAAGGAAAATGAGAGAGGGGAGATCTGCAAAGGCTACTGGGGAGACTTTAAACTAGAATGGTTGGGGGGAGGGACTCAAATAGAGAAAGCTATTAGACAGTGTGTGAGGCAGGAGGCAGAGAAGGAAAGCACTCAGACCCAACATGTAGGGGGGAAAGAAGAAAACAATAATAAACAGAATAAGAGGTAGTGGGGTTCTTAAATGGGTGAGCAGAGAAACAGAGGGGTGTAAAATGCGGGCGGAAGCAATAGGTAGCAAGGTGAAAAGTAAAAGTGGCAGGCAGACAAATCCAGGGCAAAAATCAAAAAGGGCCACTTTTCAACATAATTGTATAAGGGGTAAGAGCGTTGTAAAAACAAGCCTGAAGGCTTTGTGTCTCAATGCAAGGAGCATTCGTAATAAGGTGGATGAGTTGAACGTGCAGATAGCTATTAATGATTATGATATAGTCGGGATCACGGAGACATGGCTCCAGGGTGACCAAGGCTGGGAGCTGAACATCCAGGGATATTCAATATTCAGGAGGGATAGAGAGAAAGGAAAAGGAGGTGGGGTAGCGTTGCTGGTTAGAGAGGAGATTAACGCAGTGGAAAGGAAGGACATTAGCTTGGAGGATGTGGAATCGGTATGGGTAGAGCTGCGAAACACTAAGGGGCAGAAAACGCTGGTGGGTGTTGTGTACAGGCCACCTAGCAGTAGTAGTGAAGTTGGGGATGGCATCGAACAGGAAATTAGAAATGCGTGCAACAAAGGCAAAACAGTTATAATGGGTGACTTCAATCTACATATAGATTGGGTGAATCCAATTGGCAGGGGTGCTGAGGAAGAGGATTTCTTGGAATGTATGCGGGATAGTTATCTAAACCAACATGTAGAGGAACCAACGAGAGAGCAGGCTATTCTAGACTGGGTATTGAGTAATGAGGAACGGTTAGTTAGCAGTCTTGTTGTGCGTGCCCCCTTGGGCAAGAGTGACCATAATATGGTTGAGTTCTTCATTAGGATGGAGAGTGACATTGTTAATTCAGAAACAACGGTTCTGAACTTAAAGAAAGGTAACTTTGAGGGTATGAGACGTGAATTGGCCAAGATTGACTGCCAATTAGTTCTAAAAGGGTTGACGGTGGATATGCAATGGAAGGCTTTTAAAGACTGCATGGATGAACTACAAAAATTGTTCATCCCAGTTTGGCAAAAGAATAAATCAGGGAAGGTAGTGCATCCGTGGATAACAAGGGAAATCAGGGATGGTATCAAAGCAAAAGATGATGCGTACAAATTAGCCAGAAAAAGCAGCATACCAGAGGACTGGGAGAAATTCAGAGACCAGCGGAGGAGGACAAAGGGCTTAATTAGGAAAGGGAAAATAGAT
This sequence comes from Malacoraja senta, assembly GCA_038087875.1. NCBI lineage: Eukaryota > Metazoa > Chordata > Chondrichthyes > Rajiformes > Rajidae > Malacoraja > Malacoraja senta. The sequence goes on along the minus strand of CM075999.1, from coordinate 3,875,350 downwards.
TATGAAAGAAAACTGGCAGGGAACATAAAAACTGACTGCAAAAGTTTTTATAGATATGTGAAGAGAAAGAGATTAGTTAAAACAAATGTAGGTCCCTTGCAGTCAGAAACAGGTGAATTGATCATGGGGAACAAGGATATGGCGGACCAATTGAATAACTACTTTGGTTCCGTCTTCACTAAGGAAGACATAAATAATCTGCCGGAAATAGCAGGGGACCGCGGGTCAAAGGAGATAGAGGAACTGAGTGAAATCCAGGTTAGTCGGGAAGTGGTGTTGGGTAAATTGAATGGATTAAAGGCCGATAAATCACCAGGGCCAGATAGGCTGCATCCCAGAGTACTTAAGGAAGTAGCTCCAGAAATAGTGGATGCATTAGTGATAATTTTTCAAAACTCTTTAGATTCTGGAGTAGTTCCTGAGGATTGGAGGGTAGCAAACGTAACCCCACTTTTTAAGAAGGGAGGGAGAGAGAAAACAGGGAATTACAGACCAGTTAGTCTAACATCGGTAGTGGGGAAACTGCTAGAGTCAGTTATTAAAGATGGGTTAGCAGCACATTTGGAAAGTGGTGAAATCATTGGACAAAGTCAGCATGGATTTACGAAAGGTAAATCATGTCTGACGAATCTTATAGAATTTTTCGAGGATGTAACTAGTAGAGTGGATAAGGGAGAACCAGTGGATGTGTTGTATCTGGACTTTCAGAAGGCTTTCGACAAGGTCCCACATAAGAGATTAGCATACAAACTTAAAGCACATGGTATTGGGGGTTCAGTATTGATGTGGATAGAGAACTGGCTGGCAAACAGGAAGCAAAGAGTAGGAGTAAACGGGTTCTTTTCACAATGGCAGGCAGTGACTAGTGGGGTACCGCAAGGCTCAGTGCTGGGACCCCAGCTATTTACAATTTATATTAATGAACTGGATGAGGGAATTGAAGGCAACATCTCCAAGTTTGCAGATGACACTAAGCTGGGGGGCAGTGTTAGCTGTGAGGAGGATGCTAGGAGACTGCAAGGTGACTTGGATAGGCTGGGTGAGTGGGCAAATGCAGTATAATGTGGATAAATGTGAGGTTATCCACTTTGGTGGCAAAAACAGGAAAGCAGACTATTATCTAGATGGTGGCCGATTAGGAAAAGGGGAGATGCAGCGAGACCTGGGTGTCATGGTACACCAGTCATTGAAAGTAGGCATGCAGGTGCAGCAGGCAGTGAAGAAAGCGAATGGTATGTTAGCTTTCATAGCAAAAGGATTTGAGTATAGGAGCAGGGAGGTTCTACTGCAGTTGTACAGGGTCTTGGTGAGACCACACCTGGAGTATTGCGTACAGTTTTGGTCTCCAAATCTGAGGAAGGATATTATAGCCATAGAGGGAGTGCAGAGAATGTTCACCAGACTGATTCCTGGGATGTCAGGACTTTCATATGAAGAAAGACTGGATAGACTTGGCTTATACTCGCTAGAATTTAGGAGATTGAGAGGGGATCTTATAGAAACGTACAAAATTCTTATGGGGTTGGACAGGCTAGATGCAGGAAGATTGTTCCCGATGTTGGGGAAGTCCAGGACAAGGGGTCACAGCTTAAGGATAAGGGGGAAATCCTTTAAGACCGAGATGAGAAAAAACGTTTTCACACAGAGAGTGGTGAATCTCTGGAACTCTCTGCCACAGAGGGTAGTTGAGGCCAGTTCATTGGCTATATTTAAGAGGGAGTTAGATGTGGCCCTTGTGGCTAAAGGGATCAGGGGGTATGAAGAGAAGGCAGGTACGGGATACTGAGTTGGATGATCAGCCATGATCATATTGAATGGCGGTGCAGGCTCGAATGGCCTACTCCTGCACCTATTTTCTATGTATCTATGTATATAGACAGTGATGTAGAGAGATATAGGAAGATATGCAAAAAAAGTGATGATAAAGGAAACAGGACATTGTTAGCTGTTTGCTAGGTGAAAACGAGAAGCTGGTGCGACTTGGGTGGGGGAGGGATGGAGAGAGGGATTGCAGGGGTTACTTGAAGTTGGAGAAATCAATATTCATACCACTGGGTTGTAAGCTGCCCAAGTGAAATATGAGATGCTGTTCCTCCAATTTGCAAGTAGCCTCACTCTGACGATGGAGGAGGCCTAGGAAGGGGAATTAAAGTGTTTGGCAACCGGGAGTTCAGGTAGGTCCAGGCGGGCTGAGCGAAGGTATTCAGCGAAACGATCACCCAGTCACGTGGGTTTGACGATGGTAATTATGGATAGTATAATCTGATCTGCGTGGATAGCATGCAAAACAAAGCTTTTCACTGTACCTTGGTCATATGACAATAATAAACCTTAACCCAGAATGAGAGAAATGAAAGAAATACAAACATGAATGAAATATACCTTTAAAATATTCCCTGGGAGTGAAACTTCAGCCAACCATTTTGTCTGTTTTGGTTCACTATGAGTCATGCATTCTTGCTGCAGGTCTCGGACTGCATTGGAGCATGTGAGTGGAAACACAGCAAACATTTGCGGAGCATAAAAGGTCATGAGGAAAGCCTTGTGCCTGATCATGAGTTGACAGGTGAGAGTCATATGAAACCTTTGTCTGTTCTCAGTCACCCTCCCTTTGGCTTGGCTGCTGATCTTTGTGATTACATCACGTGTCATGCCACGTGACAATCTCCCATGCCAAGGCACTATTTAAAATTAAGTTGTTTTTTCAGGAGTCATCTCCTGAGGCAGAAATGTAAAGAGCAGTGACATGTGAATAAGCATAAAGTATTCAAACGTACTTAATGTATTTGACTTCCCAAACTTCAAGTAACCCTTGCTTTCCCTCTCTCTCCATACCCGCCCCATTCCCAGTTTTCCTACCAGTCTTACTGTCTCCAGCTACATTTTATCTCTGTACCGCCCACTCCCCGGACATCAGTCTGAAGAAGGGTCTCAACCCGAAACTTTACCTATTCCTTTTCTCCAGAGATGCTGTCTGACCCGCTCAGTTACTCCAGCATTTTGCATTTATCTGACAGTCAAAGAGGACTGCTTGTCCTCATCTTCCAGGCAAAGGACTCTAAATGTCAACACAACCAGTCCTATCGTAATTACTGATTTATATAGGTTTCCCCAAAACATTTTGTTTTTGACTAAAACATATAAAAAATCTACAGATACTGGAAACCTGAAATGTCTTCCCAAATTAGAGGCACCACTGCTGGCCAGAAGAGGAGAGGGGCGTCGGTTCACGGGCCGATCTGGTCGAAGACGACGGAGGAAGGCCCTGTAGGAGCCTGGGGCTTACCTGTGGACCGAGAGTGCGGGCGGACCGGACTTTGGACTTTGGGAATGGCGCCAAAACATGGTGGTGCCCGCATTTGTAAATATGCAAAAATAAAGCTCCATTGAACCACTGAATAATTGAATCATGGCTTCTCCTTGGATGGAGCTCTTGACCAGATATTCCTTATGGACAGAGCAAGAATAGAGTTCTACCTGGAGAGACACAAAGTGCTGGAGTAACTCAGCAGATCAGGCAGCATCTATGGAGAACAAGGATAGGTGATGTTTCGGGTCCGCACCCTGGTTCAGACTCTGAAATGTAGAAACAAATAACTGCAGTTTCTGGACTGAAGAAGGTTCCCGACACGAAACGTCACCTATCCACGTTCTCCAGAGATGCTGCCTGACCTGTGGAGTTACTTCAGCACTTTATCATTCTTTTTGTAAAGCAGCAGGTGCAGTTTGTTGTTTCTCCAACAGAGTTCCTCTAGTCTTTACCTTACACCTCAGCACCCTAAACATTCAACAGATCATCCTTAGCAATTTCTGCCAGCACCTAAAAAAATTCCACCACCAAACACAATTTCAACATTTCACAGAGATCACTCCTTTCAAACGTCCCTGGTCAGCTCTTCCACCCCCACCAACCACTCTCCATCTTAAAACGTTGTCCAAAGCAGCTGCAGGAGATGCCACAGCTGGCCTTTCATCTCTTCTTTTCCCACCATCCAGGGGATCAAACAGTCCTTCCAAGTGAAAGAACAATTCACTTGCTTCTTCCAAGTGAGGTCTCCTCTACACTGGAGACAACTAATGCAGATTGGGTGGCTGCTTTGAGAGTCTTATGTTTAGAGATACAGCATGGAAACAGGTCCTTCGCCAAGCCTAGTCCATTGATCACTCATTCACACTAATTCTATGTTATCCCATTTTCTCATCCACTCCCTACACACTAGGGGCAATTTACAGAGGGCCGATTAACCTACAAACCCGTACGTCTTGGGGATGTGGGAGGAAATTGAAGCACCAGAGGAAGCCCACGTGGAGAATGTGCAAACTCCACACAGACAGCACCCGAGGTCAGGATCGAACTTGTGTCTTTGATGCTGAGAGGGGGGCAGCTCTACCAGCTGCAGCACTGGGTCACCCTTTGGGGAGCTCCTCTGCTCAGTCCAATCTTCATGTTGTCTCCGGAAATCTAACTTGTTTTTGTTTCTTTCCCACCCTTGACCTTGGGCTCAGGATTGGAAACACTTATCTGTTTCTCTTTTCACATAATGGTCCCTGACCTGCTTAGTGTTTCCATCGTGATTGTGTTTTTGATTATGTTGACTCTAGACATTGATGTTAGTTTGCTTATTCTCCAGTGCATCTGGAGGATTCTGCAGAGACGCAACGATGGTATCTGCCAGTACCTTGAGTCCAGGTATCACAAACATATGGGAGGGGTGGGAGATTGCAACCTTCACGTGGTCTACCCTGTTTCGACTAAGGCAATCAACCCCGACGTGCACAAACAAATAGGGGTTGCAGCTCCTAGACTGTGGAACAGCATCCCCCTTCCCATCAGAACTGCCCCCTCCATCGACTCCTTTAAGTCAAGACTAAAAACTTATCTATACTCCCAAGCCTTTCTTGACATCCTCTGAGCGAGGGCTATATGTATATATGTATGTAGTTTGTTTGCTTATACTATTCTTATAACAAATGTAAAGCACATTGGTCAACGAGAGTTGTTTTTTAAATGTGCTAAATAAATGTGACTTGACTTGAGATCAAATAGTACAAGTTGACCTACAACTTTAGGCTGTGCACACCACATGCAAGAAGAAGAAGCAAATGGGAAGGAAGGGACCACTGCTGCACAATTCACTATGTATTTTGCTGGCACGTGGTTTTCCTCTTCAAACCCCATTTTTCTTCAATGATATTACCAGTTTTTGGCACAGTGGTACGGTTGCTGCCGTACAGTGCCAGAGACCCTGACTGTGGCTACTTTCTGTGTGGAGTTTGCACGTTCTCCCTGTGACTGTGTGTGTGTCTGCCTGGTGCTCTAGTCTTCTCCCACATCCCAAAGACGTGCAGGTTTGTAGCGTAATTGGCCCTCTGTATATTGCCCCGAGTGTGTAGGGAATAAATTTACAGAGCATAAAAGGTCATGAGGAAAGCCTTGTGCCTGATCATGAGTTGACAGGTGAGAGTCATATGAAACCTTTGTCTGTTCTCAGTCACCCTCCCTTTGGCTTGGCTGCTGATCTTTGTGATTACATCACGTGTCATGCCATGTGACAATCTCCCATGCCAAGGCACTATTTAAAATTAAGTTGTTTTTTCAGGAGTCATCTCCTGAGGCAGAAATGCAAAGAGCAGTGACATGTGAATAAGCATAAAGTATTCAAACGTACTTAATGTATTTGACTTCCCAAACTTCAAGTAGCCCTTGCTTTCCCTCGCTCTCCATCTCCGCCCCATTCCCAGTTTTCCTACCAGTCTTACTGTCTCCAGCTACATTTTATCTCTGTACCGCCCACTCCCCGGACATCAGTCTGAAGATGGGTCTCAACCCGAAACTTTACCTATTCCTTTTCTCCAGAGATGATGTCTGACCCGCTGAGTTACTCCAGCATTTTGCATTTATCTGACAGTCAAAGAGGACTGCTTGTCCTCATCTTCCAGGCAAAGGACGCTAAATGTCAACACAACCAGTCCTATCGTAATTACTGATTTATATAGGTTTCCCCAAAACATTTTGTTTTTGACTAAAACATATAAAAAATCTACAGATACTGGAAACCTGAAATGTCTTCCCAAATTAGAGGCACCACTGCTGGCCAGAAGAGGAGAGGGGCGTCGGTTCACGGGCCGATCTGGTCGAAGGCGATGGAGGAAGGTCCTGTAGGAGCCTGGGGCTTACCTGTGGACCGAGAGTGCGGGCGGACCGGACTTTGGACTTTGGGAATGGCGCCAAAACATGGTGGTGCCCGCATTTGTAAATATGCAAAAATAAAGCTCCATTGAACCACTGAATAATTGAATCATGGCTTCTCCTTGGATGGAGCTCTTGACCAGATATTCCTTATGGACAGAGCAAGAATAGAGTTCTACCTGGAGAGACACAAAGTGCTAGAGTAACTCAGCGGATCAGGCAGCATCTGTGGAGAACAAGGATAGGTGATGTTTCGGGTCCGCACCCTGGTTCAGACTCTGAAATGTAGAAACAAATAACTGCAGTTTCTGGACTGAAGAAGGTCCCCGACACAAAACGTCACCTATCCACGTTCTCCAGAGATGCTGCCTGACCTGTGGAGTTACTTCAGCACTTTATCATTCTTTTTGTAAAGCAGCAGGTGCAGTTCATTGTTTCTCCAACAGAGTTCCTCTAGTCTTTACCTTACACCTCAGCACCCTAAACATTCAACAGATCATCCTTTGTAATTTCTGCCAGCACCTAAAAAAATTCCACCACCAAACACAATTTCAACATTTCACAGAGATCACTCCTTTCAAACGTCCCTGGTCAGCTCTTCCACCCCCCATCAACCACTCTCCATCTTAAAACTTTGTCCAAAGCAGCTGCAGGAGATGCCACAGCTGGCCTTTCATCTCTTCCTTTCCCACCATCCAGGGGATCAAACAGTCCTTCCAAGTGAAAGAACAATTCACTTGCTTCTTCCAAGTGAGGTCTCCTTTACACTGGAGACAACTAATGCAGATTGGGTGGCTGCTTTGAGAGTCTTAGGTTTAGAGATACAGCATGGAAACAGGTCCTTCGCCAAGCCTAGTCCATTGATCACTCATTCACACTAATTCTATGTTATCCCATTTTCTCATCCACTCCCTACACTCTAGGGGCAATTTACAGAGGGCCGATTAACCTACAAACCCGTACGTCTTGGGGATGTGGGAGGAAATTGAAGCACCAGAGGAAGCCCACGTGGAGAATGTGCAAACTCCACACAGACAGCACCCAAGGTTAGGATCGAACTTGTGTCTTTGATGCTGAGAGGGGGGCAGCTCTACCAGCTGCAGCACTGGGTCACCCTTTGGGGAGCTCCTCTGCTCAGTCCAATCTTCATGTTGTCTCCGGAAATCTAACTTGTTTTTGTTTCTTTCCCACCCTTGACCTTGGGCTCAGGATTTGAAACACTTATCTGTTTCTCTTTTCACATAATGGTCCCTGACCTGCTTAGTGTTTCCATCGTGATTGTGTCTTTGATTATGTTGACTCTGGACATTGATGTTAGTTTGCTTATTCTCCAGTGCATCTGGAGGATTCTGCAGAGACGCAACGATGGTATCTGCCAGTACCTTGAGTCCAGGTATCACAAACATATGGGAGGGGTGGGAGATTGCAACCTTCACGTGGTCTACCCTGTTTCGACTAAGGCAATCAACCCGACGTGCACAAACAAATAGGGGTTGCAGCTCCTAGACTGTGGAACAGCATCCCCCTTCCCATCAGAACTGCCCCCTCCATCGACTCCTTTAAGTCAAGACTAAAAACTTATCTATACTCCCAAGCCTTTCTTGACATCCTCTGAGCGAGGGCTATATGTATGTATGTATGTAGTTTGTTTGTTTATACTATTCTTATAACAAATGTAAAGCACATTGGTCAACGAGAGTTGTTTTTTAAATGTGCTATATAAATGTGACTTGACTTGAGATCAAATAGTACAAGTTGACCTACAACTTTAGGCTGTGCACACCACACGCAAGAAGAAGAAGCAAATGGGAAGGAAGGGACCACTGCTGCACAATTCACTATGTATTTTGCTGGCACGTGGTTTTCCTCTTCAAACCCCATTTTTCTTCAATGATATTACCAGTTTTTGGCACAGTGGTAGGGTTGCTGCCGTACAGTGCCAGAGACCCTGACTGTGGCTACTTTCTGTGTGGAGTTTGCACGTTCTCCCTGTGACTTGTGTTTGTGTCTGCCTGGTGCTCTAGTCTTCTCCCACATCCCAAAGACGTGCAGGTTTGTAGCGTAATTGGCCCTCTGTAAATTGCCCCGAGTGTGTAGGGAATAAATGAGAAAGTGGGATAACATAAAACTGGTGTGAACGGGTGATCGATGGTCAGCGTGGACTCGGTGGGTAGAAGGGCCTTTTTCAATGCTGTATCTTTAAATCAAATGATGCCTTACAAAAGCATTCATTCCACGAATACCTCCAATACTTCACGCAGTCACGTGTTCTGTGGAAGCTGATTTATTCGGTGATGTTTGGGTCAGGTTTTTCCACTCTTAGTTATTTTACATCCAGATTCTTTGCCCTGGTTATTAGTACAGTATTTACAAAAAGCATCTCTGCCAAAATGGAAAAGCCTCCATATCTGAAGCTGCGGAAAGTTGACGATGACAAATTATTTTCTGTTGTGCAGATGAGAAAATATTTTTATTTTAGAAGTATTTAAAAATATTTTAGAAGTACTTTGATTACGCACATGTAACCTGTGCTATTTTCTTGTTTAACAAGTTGTACAGGTCTTACTTGAGTGCATATTTGAATGGCATCGGAGCAATTTGGAGCATCACGTGTGCTGATCTCAGTGATGTATTATTATTTGTATTCTTGCACTATGCACACATTATCCGCTCACGGCTGCTTTTAGTGGGATTTAGCTTGTATATTTTGCACTTCAATTATTTGTGCACTTATTTATTTCTGAAAAAAATAGTCCTTGGTCTCGACCCGAGACGTCGCCTATTTCCTTCGCTCCATAGATGCTGCCTCACCCGCTGAGTGTCTCCAGCATTTTTGTCTCCCTGGATAAGAGTAACAATGGACAACTTAGCTCCACATACTGTACCTTCTGCAGCTTCATGATTGATTTTGATTTGTGCCTACGCTGCACTTTCCCGCCGGTTTCTGAAAACCCTTACAACAAAAAACTAGACTGTCTCAGCCGTGTGTACGTGGAATTAAAGTTTACTAGAATATAATTTCTTTGCAATAAACTACAGTACGTTCCAAAATAGTAAAGATGATTGCAGCACCAGCAAGTCTCAAGACGCTGGGTGCCAACGGAACGAAGCAGCCCATTTGACACCGGTCAACATTATTTCCCACTGTCACTGATGTGCAGTAGCCACAGCAGATGGCGACAAATAACACAATCAGGAAGTCCGACCCCTCTGCAAATTGTGCCACCATGGTGAAACCAAAATGTCTAAAATTTGCTTTTATTAAAATCTGACAATGTGCACTTTAACCACATGTGGGAGGACATGAAAGGTGGCGTGTAATATTTGCATCACAAAGGTGTCAGGTGATCTAAAATATCATAAGCTCATATATGATAGGAGCAGAATTAGGCCATTCGGCCCATTAAGTCTACTCCGCCATTCAATCATGGCTGATCTATCTCTCCCTCCTAACCCCATTCTTCTGCCTTCTCCCCATAACCTCTGACACCCGCACTAATCAACCGAACTGATCATCTCCAACAGGAGTGAATGGAACCACCTAGCCTTGACATTTAGTGGCGTTATCATTACCAAATCTCTTACCTTTGTGGGGGTAGTTGATAGTATCTGGACTGGATCTGCCATATAAATACTGTGACTACGAGCAAGTCCGAGGCCGATATGTTGCAGCGAATGACTCTTTTTCTAACACCCCAATGTCTTGCATCATTAACATTGCCATGTGTTAAGTGTGATGGAATGTTGTCCACTTGCCTGGATGAGCGCAGCACCAACAACTGATCACAGCAACTAGATGCCACCCGGGACAGAGCAACCCACTTGACCAACACACATCAACGTTATCGTCCGCCACCATTGATGTACAAGAGATGGACACTCCAGTTCCTTATCTCCCACACCACCTCAACCATCACAAAGGGCAGAGGACAGCAGGTGCATGGGACAACAAGTTGCAACCATCCTGACCTGGAAATACAACACCAATCCTGTATCCTTCTAAATCCTGGAACTCCCTCCCAGACTGCATTCAGGAGCACTTTTACCAAAAGAGCTACTGCTTTCATGAAGGCAGTGCACCATCTCTTCTCAAGGCCAATGTGGATGAACCATTAATACCTGCTTTGCCTTTAGACTCATGGAATTATAGAGCTGTACAGCACGGAAACAGGACCTTTGGCCCACCTTGTCCAAGCCAAACAAGTTGACTGGTCTAGTCCCATTTGCCATTGATACCTGTAAATTGTAAATGAATTAAAAACACTCTCCAATCAACAAGTTTGTGATTCTATGCCACTCCTAAAAGGTGTCAAGAAATATCTCATGACACCAACCCCACCCACCATTCTTCACTAAAACAATGTTCAGCCCTTCTAAGCTAGCTACAACTAAGTCAATAAGTCTTCTTCTTATCGAGTCCACATCACAAGATTAGAAGGTACACAAGGTATATCTTTTCCAGCATCTGCAGTTCCTTCTTTAACTCTTTTTCACAAGATTAGAAATTGTTCAGCCAGAGCTGAACACACTTCCTACAATGGCATCTTGGCCGTCTGCGCTTCTTGTGCGTGGTGGTGGAAAGATTGGTGGACACAGGGCCGCGACGTGAACGCTCTTTCCTTAACCCCGGTCAATACGTGCTTGGTTGCTTTTATATAATCCATACGGGACGTATTATAGATGTTTTGAATGTCATTCTCTGCAGCAGGTCCATCCACATTCTTCATTTATTTAATTATGTTTCAGTTGTTTATTTCCATCTGATTCTGCTCCTGGTTATCAGACAATGGGCAAAGCTGTCTAGGCTGGATGTCAGCCTAGGAGATTCCCGTCAGAGCTCACCTAATGCTTTATGCGATACGAAAAATAATTCCTCGTTTTATCCAAGGTAAGCCAAGATCATATTTCCGATGCTTACAGTTAAAAATATATAAGGTGTTAATTGATTGGTGGAGAAGAATTACCTGCAGTCAGGTACACAAAATGCTGGAGTAACTCAGCGGGTCAGACCGCATCTCTGAAGAAAAGGAATAGGTGATGTTTCGGGTTGAGACCCGTCTTCAGACAGTCAGGGGATGACTGTATGGGATGGGTGGGTTGTCTAATGAGGAAAGACTTGACAGTATGAGTTTGTATCCACTGTGGATTTGAAGAGTGAGAGTGGAATTGAAACGTTTAAAATCCTGACGATCACGACAGGATGATTGTGGAGCAGACATGGCTTCTTGTGAAAGAATCAAGAACAAGGATTGCCCTTTCACTAGAGAGTGTTGTGAGTCTTGGATCTCTTTCTCTTAAAGAATGTTGCAAATAGAGGCTTTGAATATTTTTTAAGACAGCGGCAAACACATTCTTGACAAGTAAGGGAGTGAAAGTTTATTCAAACAGATGGGAATGTAGAGTTGAGGTTATGATATTATCTCAGCCATGATTTTAATAAGTGATGGAAAAGGCAAGCATTTCATTGTTCCGTTTCAGGACATATTTGACACTTGACTCTCAAGGGGTGGACCGGCCTTTGTGTACTCAAATACTCGTCTGATTACAGAAGGAGATATTTCTCCAATGTCATTTTTAACCTTTAATCATCTTTTTAAAACAAATCACAAGATGCCATAACTGAGATGTTATAATTATTGGAAAACATTGAACAATCAGTCTAGATAAAAGACTAAATGTAGAAACAAGAACTACAGGTGCTGGTTTATACCAAAGATAGACACAAAGTACTGGAGTTACTTAGTGGGTCAGGCAGCATCTCTGGAGAAAAAGGATAGGTGATGTTTCGGGTCGGAACCCTTCTTTGACCATTTTTTCGCCTCCGCCTCTGCACTCTCCCCCCTCTACTTTCAGACTGAAGAAAGGTCTCAACCCAAAACATCACCTATCCTTTTCCTCCAGAGATGCTGCCTGACCCGGAGTCACTCCAGCGATTTGTGTCTCTCTTTAAATAAAAGACTGATTGAGGTATTGATGACTCTGAAAGCATAGTCATTGGGAAAGTGGATCCGAAGTGTTCACAAAGATCCAGAAAGTTGTGAATCTCTGCCTCAGAAGGCAGTGGAGGCCGATTCACTGGATGCATTCAAAAGAGAGTTAGATAGAGCTCTTAGGGCTAGCGGAATCAAGGGATATGGAGAGAAGGCAGGAATGGGGTACTGATTGTGGATGATCAGCCATGATCACATTGAATGGTGGTGCTGGCTCAAAGGGCCGAATGGCCTACTTATTTTCTATAAGGAATCAAGGAGAATATTATTTTAGTGAGAAGCTAGTACAGCTGAGTTTATTATTGTCACCTGTACTGAGGAACAATGACAATTTTTTGGTGTGTGCTATCCAGTTAGTGAAAAGGCTATACATGATTACAATCAAACCGTCTCACCGTGTACAGATACAGGATAAATGGAATAACGTTTAGTGCAAGATAAAGTCGGATTGAATATATAGTTCGAGGTTCTCCAATGAGGTAGATGGTAGGTCAGGACCACTGTCTAGTTGGTGATAGGATGGCTGAGTTGCCTGATGACAGCTGGGAAGAAACTGTCCCTGAATCTGGAGGCGACCTGTCTCACATTTAATGGTATATGGTAAATGATCTCAATGAGGAGAAGGAGTAATTGGAGCACGAGTAGTGACATAGACCCCTTGGGAGGAAGCCAACACACTACTGTGTTTCATGAGACGGAGATGTCTTCACAAAATGAGACCGCAGGTTTGCTTGTTTAAAAAAAATGAATATAGGAGAAAGGAATGACTGAGGGATTCAAAGAATTCCACCATTTCATGACATCAGAAGAACATGAGTCAGCATAGGAGGGCAATGAATCATTTTTGAGGATGCGTGATATAGGAATTAGTGTAGAATGGTTTTACAGCTTGGGGCAACAGTGACAGCTGAGAAACAGAGCCCTTTGTGACATCAATCAAAGCAAGGGCTTGGAGATTGTGAAAGAAAATGTTGAAAGATGGAGACACGAGGAACTGTAGATGCTGGAATGTTGAGTACAATGCTGAGTGCTCGAGGAATTAAGTGGGTCAGGCAGCATCTGTGAAGGAATGGACATTTTGGATCGGCACTCTTTAGAAGAAACATCGTGAAAAGTCGCCTACCCAATCCCTCAAGAGATGCTGCCTGACCCGCTGAGTTACTCCAGCACAAAATGTTGAAAGATGTTTAGCCCAAAACTGTGGGGTTTAGGGAAGATAGACTTGGGACTGGTGGTGCCGAACTCGGAGAGTTTCTGGACTATTGGATGTCTGGGTCACAGTGAGTGTAAAGGGAGTGCAGGGACCAGAACACTGGTGAGTGGGGAGGCAGATGTGGTGCTGGGTCTCCAGTGAGTGGGGAAGGCAGTGAAGGAAGAATTAGAGTGTTATGGTAACTCAACGGGTCAGGCAGTATCTGTGGAGAACATGGATAGGTGACGTTTCACAGAGTGCTGGAGTAACTCAGCAGATCAGGCAGCATATGTGGAGAACATGGATAGGTGACGTTTCACAGAGTGCTGGAGTAACTCAGCGGGTCAGGCAGCATCTGTGGGGAACATGGATAGGTGACATTTCACAGAGTGCTGGAGTAACTCAGCAGATCAGGCAGCATATGTGGAGAACGTGGATAGGTGACGTTTCACAGAGTGCTGGAGTAACTCAGCAGATCAGGCAGCATATGTGGAGAACATGGATAGGTGACGTTTCAGAGTGCTGGAATAACTTAGCGGGTCAGGTAGCATCTCTGGAGAACATGGATAGGTGATGTTTTACGTCGGGATCCTTCATCAAACTCAGTTAAATTGACCTGCAATGAACTTTATTGTCCACAACCAACATCTGCAGTTCCCTGTCTCTACAAGGCAGTGAGGCACTGGGGTCCGACCCTGCTGAGTCAGATCTAAATCCCCGGGCAGTGGATTACTGGCTTTTTCCTGCACTTGACACCTTTGAATATTAATGGAATATTAATTAGGATAATACAGGAAAATGGTGCTCAGGTGGGTGAAACATGATCTCAATGAACAAAGAGCAAGCTCAAAACATCAAATGCTCTCCTGACATTCCTATTTCTTATATTTTTACCATATAAAAAAATGGAAGATGCTTAAATATTTGCTATATATGATTGTTAGTGGTCATCTGCCTTTTTTGGAGTTTATTTAATTTGTTTTTGCTTTTAGGTATTTGTTAATTTCTCTTTTTCTAATCTTTCCATTATATGGGTAGAAACTTTGGGATAAAAAATGAGTATTATTGCCCGTTAAATTATCATGTCGCTGTTAAAAACCCATTGAGTTCAATATCAGGTAACTTAGTGGGTCCAGCATCCCTGGAACAAATGGATAGGTGATGTTTCAGGTTGGAACTCGTCTTGGGACTGATTGTACGAGGGTGAAGAAAGATGGAAGAGAGGTGGGAGCCAGACAAACCCTGACGAGAGAACAAAGGAGCAAGAGTGCAGCAGGAATCACACAGGGGGGGCAGTGAGAGAGGGCATCACACAACTCCAGTCAGAGAGAGGAGGAGAACTAGGTATACCTTGAGGAGATTTCCCAGTGAAACCGTAAAATATAAATATAGACAAAAGGAATTGCAGATGCTGGTTTACAAGAAAAGGCACAGTGTGCTGGAGTAACTCAAAACATATCCACGTCCGTGACAAAAATGATCAACTGCGATTGTTGCATTATGAGGTTTTAACACCTGGTAGCAACAGCTTCCAAAAGTGTAAAGTGTCTTCAATAGCAATTGTTTGTATATTGGGTGCAGACACAGGGTGCAGACCCTCTGAAGAAGGGTCTCGACCGGAAACGTCACCCATTCCTTCGCTCCATAGATGCTGCCTCACCCTGCTGAGTTTCTCCAGCATTTTTGTCTACCTTCGATTTTTCCAGCAGTTCCTTCTTAATCATTTCATTGATGTAGGTTTATCACCATGAGTCATTCTTTGAAGTAGGAAGCATCAGGCTGAATGCTGCAAGATCAAACATCTTGTTTAGAGATACAGCATGGAATCAGGCCCTTCGGCCCACTGAGTCCCTGCCAACCATTGATTACACGTTCATATTAGTTTGATATTATCCTATTTTCTCATCCACTCCATAGACGACAGGGGCAATTGACAGAGGTCGATCAACCTACAAACCTGCACGTCTTCCTGATGTGGGAGGAAACTGGAGCACTCTGAGGAAACCCACGTGGTCACAGGGAGAACATACAAACTCCGCACAGACAGCACCTGAGGTCAGCAACGTACCCGGGACCCTGGCATTGTGAGGCAGCGGCTCTGACAGCTGTACCACTACATTGCAAGTGTCTTTTTACTTGTCTCTTGAATGTAATGGTGGCATCCCACAGAAGTGTTAGTGTCTTGTACTGTATCTGATTGCACAAATCTGGTGGGTCTGGTGAATCTGTGGGATTCTTTGCCACAGAAGGGTGTGGAGGCCAAGTCATTGGATATCTTTAAAGCAGAGATAGATAGATTCATGATTAGTATGGGTGTCAGGGGTTATGGGGAGAAGGCAGGAGAATGGTGTTAGGAGGGAGAGATAGATCAGCCATGATTGAATGGTGGTACAGACTTGATGGGCCGAATGGCCTAATACTGCTCCTATCACTTATGACCTTAAGAGTACCCTGCACCCATGCACGCATGTACAATGCAAGGCCTCCTCACAAGGGGAATGATGAAAGGCTAAGTTAGGATTGCCTAGAGATTCGTTTCCAGTAAAAAAACATCACTTTCCAGAGCAATCGAGTGGCAAAGAACAACATATTTCATGTTTTTGCAATCAGAAGCAAAGACAGTCTTATTTTCGTGAAAATGGGCAAGAAAGGTTCGTTGAGAGAGGAAAGATTTAAAGCAGACTTGAGGAGCAGGCACTTCACACAGAGGATAGTGTGTGTATGGAACAGCTGCCACAGAGGTAGTTGAGGAATTAAAATATGTACAAGGCATTAGGTCAGATACAAGCATAGGTCAGAGGGATATGGGCCAAACGTGGGCAGGTGGTTATAGGTTACAAGGGTACCATCTTGGTCAACATGGATGAGTTGGTCCACAGGACTTGTTTTTGTGCTGTACGACTCTCTGACGTAGAAACATAGGTAGAAGCCATTGTTGTCAGGTACATGGGAAAGGCACGCATCTTCAAGATTTTAGTAATGATTTGTAAAGACGCTTCTTGATCAGTGAAGTAACTGATGCTGTTTAATCCTAGAGTGAACAACAATGGGATGGTATATCCTCCATTCTCTGCTAAATGGGGTCAACAAGTACTCCACGTCGCTGGGCAAGGTGTGGCTCTCGGTGATTTTCATTTTCCGCGTGTTGGTCTTGGTGGTGGCGGCCGAGACGGTGTGGGGAGACGAGCAGAGCGATTTTGTCTGCAACACCCAACAGCCCGGCTGCAGGAACGTCTGCTACGACCGCTTCTTCCCCATCTCCCACATCCGGCTGTGGGTCTTCCAGCTACTCTTTGTGTCCGTCCCCTCATTACTCATCGGCATGCACGTCTCCCAAAGGAAAAAAAGCAAGAAGAACATCAAAATCTTTCACCTGAATGCAGCTAAACTGAAAATAAAAATCGACACCCCTCTTCTACGGACTTACCTGGTCAGTCTTGTCTTCAAGATGCTATTTGAAGCCAGCTTTATGTACTTGTTTTACTGGATCTACGAGGGGTACCAGATGGTGCGGCTTGTGAAGTGCAGTGAATACCCCTGCCCCAACACTGTAGACTGCTTCATTTCCAGGCCCACCGAGAAAACTATTTTTACCATTTTCATGCTGGTGATTTCGGCATTGTGCATCTTGTTGAATGTGGTCGAGCTCTGCTTTTTGATCATTAGATATTGTTTTATGCATTGGAAGCAAACTATGTTTTCTGCAGCAGAAAACAACGAAAAAGACAGAAGATTAACGGCGGCTATCACCTCCGCTGACAAGACAACGGCGGACATGGATATTGAACAAGACAGCCAGTCAGAACACTCCTCTGTCTGTTAAAAAAACGCACACTTTATGAATTTAGACTTTAGAATTGCAGCGCATCAATAGGTCCTTCGTCCAGCGATCCCCGCACACCAACACTATCCTACACACTAGGGACAATTTACAATTTTACCAAAGCCAATTAACCTACAAATCTGAAGGTCTTTGGAGTTCGGGAGGTAACCGGAGCACCCGGAGAAAACCCACGCAGGTCACAGGGAGAATGTATAAACTCTGTACAGACAGCACCTGTTGTCAGGATCGAACCCATGTTTCTGGCGCTGTGAGGCAGCAACTCTACCGCTGCGCCACCGTGCTGTCCACTAATGGGTGCCACAGTTATGATCATTCAATGCACACACACAGCTCACAACCAACACAATCTTTGTATGACTGCTACAGTGGTTACCAGGGTGATGGGAGAGGAGAATTGTCAAACCCTTCCTCACTTGTGTTCTCTTTATTTTTAGTTATATGTTGCACCCATATTTGACACTTCAGTGGAAGGTATTATTGCATCGTTGTGACCTTCAGCAAACCTTCAGGAATGTCACCACCCATGAAAAATATTCAGCAAGAGGATTATAAGATAAATTATTTATGCGTAACTAATAGGTACATCTGATAGGGAAGTTGATGCAGATTGGAACTTCTATACTTTAAATTCTAGGTATTGAATAGATGATTAATGTTAGGACCTAAGAGAATTATTAGATAAATTATTAGATCAAATATTGTAGAGAACAAAATGACACGTGAAAGTTATTGGAGTAGGGAACAGCAAATGTCCTTTTCCGAATAACATTGATGTGTTTATTTCCTGTCCATCAGAACATAACTATTACTCTATCTATATTAGTGATTTTAGCAGTATGCACCCCACTGAATATTGTTGAACTGTGCAGTTTGATTGTAACATATGACCCATCAGACTAGGATACAGCTTATGTTTGTAGAAGTGTTCCAGTTCATGTATAGGTGGGGCGGCACGGCGGTGCAGCGGGCAGAGCTGCTGCCTCACAGAGACCCAGGTTCGATCCTGATTACGGGTGCTCTCTGTGTGGCGTTTGTACATTCTCCCTGTGACCTCGTGGGTTTTCTCCGGGTGCTCCGGTTTCCTCCCACACTCCAAAGACGTACAGGTTTGTAGGCTAATTGGCTTGGTAAAATTGTAAATTGTCCCTAGTGTGTGTAGGATAGTGTTAGTGTGCGAGGATAGCTGGTCGGCGTGGACTTAGTGGGCCGAATGGCTTGTTTCTACACTGTATATCACACTAAACGAAACGAGTGAAGCTTGTTATGAAAGATCTATCAACCTCATTCAGAACCCAGTAGCTTTAGTATACGGCAAACTCCAGTTCATTATACACCCTGTGATGCTATTGTCAATGTTCTTGCACGCTGAGCCCAGCCATCTGCACAGCTGGCAAGTGACACACCAACATCTGGTAATCCAGGTACACATTGGCATGCAATCCCCCAAGCACAGCTCCTCTGTTTGCTTGGGCTTCTGATGGTGAGATTGCTGCAGACATGTTGGAGGTGGCATTGGGAAGTGATGTGACCCCCGTCTCCAACTGTGCCAGGCTGCTCCTGTGCATTGCCTTACGCCCCAATAAATGGTAATGATACTGACGGATGAGCCACCAAACAAGGACAACGTTTGGTGGTGGGCATGATCACGGGGAGACAGATTCCACGCATGGTCAATGTTCCTGTGGAGTGTGCGGTCTACTGTCCTCAGCCCGTGCTTGGTCCTGTCCTGAGGGTGTTGGCACAGGGAGCTGGTCCTCTGGGTGAGATTGCCTGGCACTTGGCTTGCCTGTTGGGGGAGTGGGAGTGCATGGACTCTCTTGATTTACAACATTGCCCCCACTACACCAATCATGTTTTCACGCAGCAATAAACGGTTTACATTTGAACTAAACTCTGTGTCTGATCGTGTGTGAATTTGACAATTATAGGAACAGAAACAAAATGTGGAGCTGGAATATTGAGAGCAAGGTCTTCATTGAAGCCGCTGCCTGACCTGCCGAGTTCTTCCAGCACTTTGTGTTTCACTCAATATTCCAGCATCTGTACTTACTTGTTCCTCCAATGGAATGTTCTGAATTGTTTTTACTATTTGGCCACAAATGGAATACTTCTCATTACCAGGGTCACGAGGTACAGAGATGGGCAGAAACTGCATAAATCAGAGGACTATGAATCTTCACAACTCTCTGACTCCAGGGTGATCAATGTCGTTGACAAGATTCAAGGGGGAGATTGGCAGAGATTTGGATCATATGATAATCAAAGGAATAGGGGGGAAGACAAAGACGATGCTGGGTGAACTAAGAAGGTTAGACAGCCTCTCTGGAAGGAAGTGAGTGAAGAGTGGACACAACCCGAAACGTCGTCTGCCCATTCTCTCCACAGATGCTGCCTGACCCGCCGAGTTCACCCAGCACTTTGTGATTTGCATCTGCAGTTCCTTATGTCTCTAAAGCATTTAGAGCAAGTGAATAAGTGCGACTATTAGGAATGATCCCTTTTAATGTCGGAACAGACTCAAGGACTCTGAGGGGATGAGCTGGTGCTCGCTATATCCATACCTTCTGATGAAAGAACTTTGACCTGAAATGTTAACTCTGTTTCATTTCCCACAGTTGCTACCTGATCTGCAGACAACTCCATCATTTCATATGTTTATTTCAGCCTTCTTGCATCTGCAGTTTCTTTGATCCACTTTGCATCTTTAATAGTTTCCAAAATTGAGTAGATATATTCACTGGCTTTGATGAACTTTTAAGCACTAGATTTATGCCGCTGTTTTTTGAGCTACCACCAAAAGCGATGAAACTGGAGAGTCCTTGGATAGACACAAAATGCCGTGTAAGCGGGACAGGAAGCATCTCCGGAGAGAAGGAATATGTGCCGTTTTGGGTCGAGACCCTTCTTCAGGGCGTGTGACAATAAAGTATTCATTCATTTATTCATTCATACATTCATTCATTCACCTTGGTTTCTTACTACTAATAATAATTTATTACGTTAACATTGATTCTCAGCTGTAACAACATAACTGATGGGTGACGTTTTGGGTCGAGACCCTTGTTCAGACCCAAAGCGTCACCCATTCCTTCTCTCCAGAGACGCTGCCTGTCCCGCTGAGTTTACTCCA
Organism: Malacoraja senta; assembly: GCA_038087875.1. Taxonomy (NCBI): domain Eukaryota; kingdom Metazoa; phylum Chordata; class Chondrichthyes; order Rajiformes; family Rajidae; genus Malacoraja; species Malacoraja senta. The sequence goes on along the minus strand of CM075999.1, from coordinate 3,855,004 downwards.
GGTTTTTGTGTCTATCTTCGGTTTCAACCAGCAACTGGAGTTCCTTCCTGCACACAACATAACTCGTGCTGTTTATTCCTAGGGTAATCCAAGATGGATTGGGACACCCTTCAAGAGTTGCTTGGCGAGATGAACAAGTACTCCACGTCGCTGGGCAAGGTGTGGCTCTCGGTGATTTTCGTTTTCCGCGTGATGGTCTTGGTGGTGGCGGCCGAGACGGTGTGGGGAGACGAGCAGAGCGATTTTGTCTGCAACACCCAACAGCCCGGCTGCAGGAACGTCTGCTACGACCGCTTCTTCCCCATCTCCCACATCCGGCTGTGGGTCTTCCAGCTACTCTTTGTGTCCGTCCCCTCCTTTCTCATCGGCATGCACGTCTCCCAAAGGAAAAAAAGCAAGAAGAACATCAAAATCTTTCACCTGAATGCAGCTAAACAGAAAATAAAGATCGATGCCCCTCTTCTACGGACTTACCTGGTCAGTCTTGTCTTCAAGATGCTATTTGAAGCGACCTTTATGTACTTGTTTTACTGGATCTACGAGGGGTACCAGATGGTGCGGCTTGTGAAGTGCAGTGAATACCCCTGCCCCAACACTGTAGACTGCTTCATTTCCAGGCCCACCGAGAAAACTATCTGCACTGTGTTTATGTTGGTGATCTCAGCATTGTGCATCTTGTTGAATGTGTCTGAGCTTTGCTTCTTGGTTGTAAAATATTCCATTATTCAGTGTGGAACTTCTTGTTTCCCCGCAGTAGAAAACGATACAAAGTCCAAGAGGTAGAAAATACCAGACCCTCCTTCCTCAGAAATTAACTCACGGTGAATCAGAGAGAGAAATGCTGAACTTTTGGGGGAAATATTTCCATTATCTTCAGTAAAAAAGTTGCATGAAATAACCTATTTCTTTTATTCATGTTTGGCTTCACTGAGTTATGGTCCAAAGTCTAGATTGGTGGCAAAGTGTTTCAGCACAATGGCTTCTGTCTGGGTAACAGAATGGTGTCCACAATGCGTAGCCCTCTTTACAGTTGGGATGGCTATCCCAGAGTGAGTCAACCCCAGCCTGAAACAGCCAGACCCCAAGAACCATACCTCTACATCAATATACTGGACTCCAGATGCCTACAGACACTGGAATCCATGGAATGCTGCGATACATGGATAGGACAGGTTTGGAAGGATATGGACCAAACACAGGCAGGTGGGACTAGTGTAGCTGGGACATATTGGCCGGTGTGGGCAAGTTGAGCCGAAGGGCCTGTTTCAACACTGTATCACTCTATGAATCTATGACTCTATCCTGAGCAATCTTAACAGATGATGTTCCAGGTCAGGACTCTTCTTCAGTCCCGACACAAAACATTGCCTCTCCATTCCCTCCACATATGCTGCCTGACCTGCTGAGTTCCTCCAGCACTTTGAGTTCTGTCAATGTCCTAGACTCCTTCCATATACCCACCATCTGTGTGTGAACAATTTGCCCCTCAAGGTCCTAACCAATCTTGCCCCTTTCACTTTAAACCTATGAACGCTAGTTCTTGATTCCCTTACCCTTGGTAAAATATTCTGTAAGATCACCCCTTAGCCTCGTGCGCTCCAAGGAATAAGGCCCTAGGCTGCCCAAGTTCTCCCTATAGTTCAGGCCCATGGGTCCTGGCAACATCCTTGTAAATCTTCTCTACACCCTTTCCAGCCTAATGGCATCTGTCCTACAGTAGGCTGACTAATTCTGAGCACAATACTACAGAGATAGACACAAATGCTGAAGTAACTCTGCGGAACAGGCAGCATCTCTGGAGAGCAGGAATGAGTGACGGTTTGAGTTGAGACTCGTCTCCAAACTGTAGAAGGGTCTTGACCCCAAATGCCACCCATTCTTTCTCTCCAGATACTGCCTGTCCCGCTGAATTACTCCAGCATTTTGTGTCTATCTTCGGTGTAAACCTGCATCTGTAGTTCCTTCCTCAACAATACGAGGAAACACTTTTTCTTACAAAGAGTTGTGAGTCTGTGGAATACTCTGCCTCAGAGGGCGGTGGAGGCCGGTTCTCTGGATACTTTCAAGAGAGAGCTAATTAGGGCTCTTAAAAATAGCGGAGTCAGGGGATATGGGGAGAAGACAGGAACGGGGTACTGATTGGGGATGATCAGCCATGATCACATTAAATGGCGGTGCTGGCTCGAAGGGCTGAATGGCCTACTCCTGCACCTATTGTCTATTGTCTATAATACTCCAAATGTGGCCTCACCAACGTCTTGTGAAACTACCATAACCAAAATATAAACATGATAGATATATATGCATAAATATGTATAAATATACACACGAATAGCAGGATTGAAATCCTTTTATTTCAATACAGGACCAGCGGGGTGTGTTTAGATTCGACGACTTTTCCTGGTCATGGTGGCAGTTCCTGCTGTAAGTTTCTGTAAAAAAAAATGTAGGAGCTGAAATGAGTCGGAACGAGTGGTAACGTCATCAATCTGAAGTCAAAGCAGGACAGAGTGAGTGGGGGAGGGTGAGAGTGAGAGGGTGGGAGTGAGTGGGGAGGGTGGGAGCTGGCGAGATCACAATATCAGGTGATGCAGTGAGGAAAAATCCAGCCTGCTGTGTGGCCTCATGTATTAATGCCCTGAGAAGCAATGACCCCAATCAAGTGGGAGTAGGGGTCAAGGAAAGAGCGTTCACGCCGATCGCGGCCCTGTTTCCACCAATCTTTCCACCACCACGCACAAGAAGCCATTGTATGCAGATGTCGAGAAGTGTGTTCAGCTCTGGCTGAACAATTTCTCATCTTGTGATGTGGACTCGATAAGAAGAAGAGCTGGGAGCCTTTGGTACCTCGACGTCTTAGTGCTGGTGAACAAAGGGTCCTTGCATTCCAACGCGCATTGATGGACAGAGTGGGTGCTCAGAGTAGTGGCTGGGGTGTCCGTTGTGTGGGTGGCTTTATTGCCACCCCCCCTCTCCCCACCCACCATTCTGACGTGTCTAAATGTCCCCCACCATCTCCCACCCCACCAGGCACCCTGCTCCATTCCCCACCTCCGCATGCTCACCCTCTCCATCCCCATGTCCTATATTTCAAATTTAATCCTCTTATTCCCCTATCCCTGTCCCATCCGGGTGCTCCGGCACCCTGCCTTGTCCCAAACATGTGCGGGACTCTGGTTTAGTTGGCGGTGGTAGCCTGTTCCCAGTGGGTTGGAGGGAGATGGTGGGAATATGGGGAGGATACAACAAGATGAACATGGAATCGGTGTATATGGTCAGCACGGACTTGGTGGGCTGAAGGGCCTGTTTCTGTACTGCATCATTCCATGACAATATCTCTCCTGAGGTTTAGGCATTGACCGATGTTTGCTGAAAGCTGTACAATGTGCAGAGTTTGAAGAGGAAGCTCATGATCTGGCATGGACTTGGACTCAGTGATCTCCATCTGGGCCATCATGTCCCTGGTCTACAATTCCATGAACTTACTTCAATCATTTCGGATCCCTGCACCTCCTGTACATGCAGGAAGTTCTTTAACTTGCAGATTAGCTTCCCATCCTCCATCTGAACCATGCACTGTGCAGAAGAAAAGATCATTGTAAATGTGTGCAACATTTCCTGCCCTCCATTCTGGATCCATCCCCCCTCAACGCGGGGACGATTAATTGCCTCCATAAATTCCACAATTTTCCTTCTGGGGGGTGATTGGCTCCGGGGGGGGGGGGGGTGCATGTCTCCGAGGTGAGCGCCGACGCCGCGCCCAACCCCCGCCGCGTTGGGGGACGGGGCGCAACGGGTCCCACTTGGTCTCGTGTGTATGTATATATATATATATATGCAGAATGAAAGAGCCCCATGACTGGCAGGCAAGGTTCGGGTTTGCAGATGGATGAGCTGTTGAAGAAAGCAGTGACTCGCCCAACATTTACAAACATGCTTGATGTACCGTGACTTGGTCTGTGTCAACAGTCATTTTGAGTTTAGTTTATTGTCACATGTACCGAGGTACAGTGAAAAGCTTTTGTTGCATGCTAAGCAGTCAGCGGAAAGACGATACATGATTGAGGCAATACATGATTATACAATGATAGAACAACTAGGCATCAGATTAAATTACCTTCATCTTTTTGCCATCCATGCTGGTGATATCGGCTTCTTTCCCGATGGTGAATTCATTGGTCACCGACTGACGGGGAGTTTTGGTCGTGATGACAAAGTTGTCTCCGGTTTGTTTGATTTCAATGACTGGCTTGATGTCTTTCCCAATCTTTATTACATCTTCTGGAAGCGCTGTGCAATTATACAAGTCACACACTTGTAACTGGAGTGCAATATCATCTTTACAATTGTACCTTGAACATTAAGCACAGGGATTGAAGTTTGCAGGGTGTTGCTGAGGGGAGACTTTTAAATCGGTCCGGGTCAGGTAAAATTCATGGTTCAGGTGATGCCAGATCTTGGCCCTGGTCAATGGACCAGTGTGGACTCCACCTTTCCTTAGCCAGCTCTGATTTGTTCTGAACCGTTTCACATCTCTAGTTCCCCTCTCCCCTGAATCAGGGTCTTGACCCAAAGCGTCACCTATTCATTTTCTCCAGCGATGCTGCCTGACCCGCTGAGTTACTCTAGCATTTTGTGTCTGTCTTCGATGTAAGCCGGCATCTGCAGTTCATTCCTACACATAGACCATTGTTTTGTTAGGCATTCACAAAGCAATAGATTTGTGTGTGTAATGTTTGAGAATTAAGATAAGGCGTGAGGCAGTGATGGTGATTGTTTAGACGTATCCACTGTCCACCAACAGCTAACCATGACTGCACTCCCTCACTACCTTCAATGCCGACCTTCATCAATCCCCTTCGTCTTCTCCTCAAAATGCGCAATTGGCACTTGGTCAGCACGGACGAGTTGGGCCGAAGGGCCAGGCTCTTTGTGTATGACTCTATGATCATACAGACCATCTACAAACCGCACTGCACTATCCACCAAGCCTTCTTCAACATCTACTCCCAAATCCACTTGGCAGCAAGTGCCAGGAACACTGCACACGTCCTGAGCTGGGAATGTATGACCAGCCCGTCTTGTCATCAGTTTATGTCATAGGAGCAGAATTAGGCCATTCAATTAGGCCATTCAATTATCAGTACTTCACACCCAGGCAGTTAAAAGGAAAGCCAACCTCATTACACAGGTTCCCACCCACCCCCTGCACAAGTCCTTCCAACTTCTGCCATCAGGCCGCCGATATAAAATCCCCCTATCTAAGAAAAACATCCACAAAAACTAATTCATACCCATTGCCATAAACAGCTTAAATAAAAAATGAACAATGGACAAATTAACCCTGACGCACTGTCACTTTACACGTATCCACAACTTTCATCTTGTCTATTTTTACAGTTTTTAATCCTTATACTTGCTTTTAAGATCTATACACACGGTGTGTGCTCGCAGAAATCTGTGTTGTATGACTGCTTATCAGTACATTGTCCTGTTTGTATGTTGAGCCACGCCAAAGAAGATTTTCTGTTCCGACAGACAATAAAGTTTTCTGAATCTGAATCTGAATCTGATTCGGTCCATCAAGTCTCCTCCGCCATTCAATCATGGCTGATCTATCTTTCTCTCTCAAAGCCATTCTGCTGCCTTCATCCCCATAATCTTTGATACCCTTACTAATCAAAAATCTGTGATTCTCCACTTTAAAAATACCCAATAACAATAACCCAATACCTCTTCAGCCATGTGGCAGTGAATTCCACTGATTCACCACCCTCTGATTAAATAATATTCCTCCTCATCTCCTTTCTAAATATTTTCTCCTTGCTAACTCTAAAAGAGGGAAGGACAAGCCCTATCCCTATATTAATGAATGCCGATAGCTGTAAATGATTCCTGACAATTATCTATCTGGATATTGGAACTATCAAATTATCTGAACTCAAAAAGTATTCTGAAACATTATTGAGCAAAACACAAAATGCTGGAGGAACAGCGGGTCGGGCAGCATCTGTGGAGGGAATGGACAAGCAACGTTTCAGGTCAGGACCCTTCTTCAGACTAACACAGTGGGGGGAGAAAGTTGGAAAAGAGAGGTGGGGACAGGACAAAGGCTGGCCAGTAGGGTCCCGACCCGAATCGTCACCTATCCATTCTCAAACCCATGACTTCTGCTAGGTACCAGGACAGCAGGTGCACGCCACATGCCACACTGACTTGGAAATATATCACTCATTGAGTCTAAATCTTGGTTCAAGATTCAAGAGTATTTCAATGTTATATGTACTGACAACGGAACAATGAAATTCTTACTTGCTGCAGCGTTACAGGTCCGTAAACTCAATAACACACAGATAAATATATAACAATTAATAATGCAAATAAATTATTAACAGTGATGCTAGGTAACGATAACAGTGCAAAACTGAAGTCCGTAATGCAACTAAAGACACTGGGGCTTTTCTTGCACTAAGGACTTAGGTAATCTGACCATAGTTGCTGAGGTTAGTGTTGTGCAGTGTTGACGAGACGTTGGTTGCTGAGAAGAAGCTGTTCTTGAAGTCGTTGGTCACGGACAGCTTGATCTTCACCCGGTGTTCTAGCTCCAACTAGACAGTCGAGATCTTGAGGTTTGAAGAAAGGTCTCGACCCGAAATGTCACCTATTCCTTCTCTCCAGCCTGTCCCGCTGAGTTTCTCCAGCATTTTGTGACTATCTTTGGTGTAAACCAGCATCTGCAGTCCCCCCCCCCCCCTAAACAGTTGAGTTCTTGAGTTCACCAAGAACTCCACAAGTCTTGATGAACTCTTGAACACCATTCTGGAGTTTGTGCCATGCAGGGTATAAGCGCTATGCCACAATCCCAAACAGTGAACTAACCAACAACTGAAACTCCTGCTGCATTTCCTGGATTCCCCAGGGAGTCGCTATCACTTACAGAGAGCCCGCATGAAGTTCTCAATGTTCTCCTGAGCGTAGACCTGCCATGTCCCGGTGAATGCCATCCTTGCTGCAGTCTGGTCTGGGGAACGTCTCACACAGAGGAGCGGCACATATACCTAACACTGAGCACAGGAACAGTCGGGTTGGTTGATAACCTGACTGCAGAATTGGTTTGAAGGTTCACATCTAATCATTAACTGAAGAGTCATCAATGTCGGTCCTCTACACAAACATCAAATGGTTCTGGATGTAAATAACCTCACATTCAATCTCACTGGACCATAGGACATGGAACAGTACAGACCTTCTGGCCCACAATGTTGGTGCCAAACATGATAACAAGATAAATTAATCTCTGCCTGCACGTGATCAATATTCCTCCATTCCATGCAACTCCATGTGTCTATCCAAAAGCCTCTTAAATGCGACTGAAACCTGCCACCACCACTCCTAGCAGCGTGTTGCAGGAACTCACCACTCACTGCCCCGCTCATCGCCTTTAAACTTCTCCCCTTCCATCTTAAAGCTGTGCCCTCTAGTCTTTAATATTTCCACCTTGGGATAAGGTTCTGTCTGACTACTCTATTTCTGCCCCTCATAATTTTATATATTTCTGTCAGGTCTGCCCTTAACCTCCAACGTTCATTGATTTAGTGTTGATTTTCAAAGACAGGTAAACTGTTCACCGTTCCTTCAAGATCAATGTTCCTTCAACCACAGTTAATGAAATTATTGGACAAATGCTTAAATTATTTATGCTTTGTGATTTAAACCAAAATGTATTTCTTCAAAACTCTTCCACAAATTCTGTGACAATACCAGGAAGGAGGCAGAGTAAATTGATGAAAACGCTGCAGTCCTAACTGAAAATGAATATACTTGCCATCTAAAATGTTTTATTAGATCAGTCATCTAGTGTTTACCTACTTCCTCATTTACTGTTGTTGACTATACAATAAAACCTCTGGGGCACAAATCAAGACAACGGTGTCTGTGTTTTTATTAGATTCAATATAAGCTTTCAATCCTTAGTGTACAGCACAGTGGCATCACCATCAGAGCTGCTGCCTCTCAGCTCCAGAGGCCCAGGTTCGATTCTCACTCCTGGCTCTGTCTGCGTGGAATTTGCATGTTCGCCCTGTGACGCTATAATTTCCTTCAGGTGCTCCTGTTTCCTCCTACGTTCTATGAAAATGCTCAAGTTTTCGGTTTATTGGTCACTGCCACCACTGTGTAAGTAAATGGTTGAATCTAGGTGAGTTCATGGGAAGAAAAGACACAAAAAGCTGAAGTAACTCAGCAGGTCAGGCAGCATCTCTGGAGAAAAGGGGCAGGTGACGTTTCGGGTCGGGACCCTTCTTGAGACGGAGTTTATGGGAATGTGGGCAGAATAAAATGGGATTGATGTTACTGGGCGTGATGGAATGGGTTTGTTGGGCTCAAAGACCTGTTTCTCTGATGTATGACTTTGACATGAGAGAAATATTTACAGTAGCAGTTTGTCTGCCATATACCACTGTATCCTTGATGTTGCAGCATGGATTCAGAGACAAGATACTGGAACGCAAGATTTGCATCTGATCTAACATTTATTACTTTACTCCTCCAGTTGTGGAAAATGCCTTTTACAGACCGTGAATGTTAAAGTTTTAATGGGCTAGAAGACTTGGTACTTGAAGGAAGCATTTTGTGAGAATTGCTCACAGCCTGCAGATGGAGGAACACTAACCATGTATTAATCAACATCTCTTCAGAAGGACAAGTTGATCTGAGCTTTTTGATCAGTCTCATGACTTTGTTGAATATCTACAGCCGGAGAACAAAATTACATTTTCTGAGTGGATGTGTAGCCTTGAATTAACAAGGGGAGGAATAGGACATTATTTACCTCATTGAAATTCCAAGCACTTAGACGAGTTCAAATATCAACAAGGACCTGTTGAATAGAGAAAGGTTGATAACAGTGAAGCTGGTAACTGATGATGATAACAGCCAAGCTGGGAAATTCATGTTTCATTTACAAAAGCACTATTCAAACTCTTTGTAGGGATTTATTTTTACTGCAGCCCCACAGTGTCTTGTGTAATGTTATAACAACCTGGTGTTTGGCCCATTTGTGAAATACTTTGCTAATTTAAAAAAAAGCATTTCAGAACTCGGCCAGAACTCATTGATTTTTTAATACAGTTGTTTTCCATTTGCCAATGTTTAAGTGACTAGAGTCTATAATATAACCTATAATTTTAATTTGCATAAAACCATCCAACACTATCTCTGTACAAGTGACAACAAGGAAACCAGTGGATAGAAATTGTAATTACCTAACTCCAATGATCTCTTTTCAAATAGACCTAGTGGTTTCTATGTTTACTCCATGTAGCTGAAATATGGTGCCTTCTGGCCTGTTGTAGCTACTGGCTCTCACATTCCCACCATCGATGCTGCCTGACCTGCTGAGGTCCTCCAGCACATTTGTGTTTTGCTGCGATGAATTCAGCAGGCTTTCTTGAATTGTCAAATAAATTTGTGGAAAATATTTCTGTTCCACAGAACGACTTCTATTTAGATAAATGTGACTGCAGACCCATGATAATGTATATTTAATAATGTATATTTCTGATTAATGATGCTCCCCAGAGTCCCACATTGAGCATTGATGGATGCACATCCGTACCATGCACGGTTGTTGGAGGCAGCTGCTCCAGGTATCAATGAAATGGAGTTTGAAACCTGAAAACTAGAACACTGCCTTGAGGCAAAGATCCTTTAATCAATTATTTTACCAACCGAGAAGAGTTTCAAAAATATTCATTTTGTTCTAACATTCAACCTACATTAATTCTTATTTTTTCATTTCCTTTAGAGTGATTTTGAAATTTATCACGTTGGAAACCAATGATGACTTTAGCATTTACCCTGGAACATAGAGCTGTTTTAACGGACCTCTATACAAGGGATATCGTTTACAGCATCCTGTTCCTACCCTCACTAGAACTTAGGACTGAAGTAATCCTGAGATCACTACCCTGGAGGTCCTGTGTTTAAGATATTTACCTAACTCCCTGTAGCCATATTGCAGAACCTCCTTCCTTCTCCTACCGATGTCATTTGCGCCAACAAGCACGACGACTTCTGGCTGCTCCCCCTCCACACTGAGGCCGTCATGCAGCCACTCCGAAACGTCCTGGACCAAGTGTCTATCCTCAGATTCAATCCTGACACACACTGGGCTGGAAAGGCTGAAATTGTTGATTAACGACATTTCTTTGTAAAACAAAGGTCGTAGCTCTTTTCCGCAGTTCTTAAAATAAGTTTTTTTGGACAGAGGCAGGGTGTGAGGTGCACTCAGTGGACACGGTAGTGTGTGTGTGGGGGGGGGGGTGGGGAGATGAAGGGAGGGGGTTGGGGGCGCAATGGGACTGAAGAGGATGAGCCGTAATTCTCACCACAGCTCGTTTTGCAGAGAATCAAGAATTTAAATCATAAACATTCCTCTACTGCAGTACCGCTGGGCCACCCCACAAGACATGGTATATTTTGTGCCCTTTACTGTTTATTTATTGTATGCTTATTTGCTGTTTTTTCCAAGGGTACTGTACATATTAAGCCCCTTATTTGGTTGTAGCAGAACATTAGCAATAACAGGTACCACCTCCCTCCCCCCTCTCAACCCTCCCCCCCGCCTGCCCAGTGTGGTTCACTACAGCAAGGGTTTACTGTAAATTCATGCTCCATCTCCCCCCCACCCCCAAAAGGAAGCCAAATTCTTGTTTCACCTTGGCAGGATTCAGTGCCTGTGCCCCAGTTACACAATAACCAGATTTCTTAGCTTTGGTGAGATGTGTTGAGAGTCAAGAATTCCAGAGACACAAAATAAAAAGAGACCAATATACAAGATCACGGCTCTTTATTAGTGGCTTTTACAATGACCTTTGAAAGGTTGGGTGGGATTTGAGTCACCTGCTGCAAAAGAAAGGGAGGTCAGGACTTCAGAACAACTCCTTGGTTGGACAATACACCCACTGGTCCTCATGACCCCAACAGGTTAAGTCTTGCTGTCTACATAGTCAACCTTTGGAAGGGTACGTACTGAGTAACGTCCTGCACCCTGGAAGAGCAATGTCCAGAGTGGTTACAGTGGGTTTCTGGTGACATCTGATCTTTCTCTTTGGAACAGGTTGCAGTCCGTAGTGACGAGGCTTCAATGGGCTTCTGCTCGATTTTTCCCTCTGGCACTGCGCAGCGAAATGTTGGAGGTAGATCATCAGCCATGGGCTTGAAGGGCAGGGCAACGCTGAAGATCCCAAAGGCCCATTGTTTCTCCAAATACTGAGCGATCCTGCACATACAAATAACAAGGCAAATGCAATGTTAGCATTCATTTCAAGACAACTGGAATATAAACTTAAAAAGCTGGAGTAACTCCAAAATATATAAAAAGAGATGTAATGCTGAGGTTTTTGTAAGGCACTGGTCAGACCACATGTGGAATATTGTGAGCAGTTTTGGGACCCATATCTGAAGAGGGATATGCTGGTATTAGAGAGGGTGCTGAGGAGGTTTATGAGAATGATTGGATTAACATATGATGAATGTTTGACGGCTCTGGACCTGTACTCACTGGAGTTTAGAAGGATGAGGGGGGGACCTCATTGAATAGTGAAAGGCTGGAAAGGGTGGATGTGAGAGGATGTTTCCACTAGTGGGAGAGAGTCCAGGACAAGAGGGCTCAGCTTCAGAATTAAAGGATGTATCTTTAGAAAGGAGACAAGGAGGAATAAAATTAAAGAGAAGGCATATAACATTGCAAAGGTTAGTGGGGTAGCTGGAGAATTGGGAAGCTTTTAAAAAAACAACAGAAGGTAACTAAAGGTTGAGAGAGTGGGCTGAGAATTGGCAGTTGGAATACAGCAGAGCAAATTGTGTAGCCATGCATTTTGGTAGTAGGAATAAAGGCATAAACTATTTTCTAAATGGGAAGATAATTCAGGATTTGGAGGTGCAAAGGGACTCAGGTGCTGCTGCAGGATTCCTAAAAGTTAATTTGCAAGTTGAATCGGTGGTAAGGAAGGCGAATGCAAAGCCGGCAGTTATTTTGAGAGGGTTAGAATACAAATGCAGGGATGTAATGCTGAGGAGTTCCCAGGGCACTGGTCAGACCACATTTGGAATATTGTGAGTAGTTTTGGGCACCAAATCTCAGGAAGGATGTGTTGGTCCCAAGAACATTTACGAGAATGATCTCAGGAATGATTCGGTTAAGATATGATGGCGTTTGGCGGCACTGGGCCTGTACTTGCTGGAGTTTAGAAGGATGAGGGGGAAACTCATTGAAACTTACCGAATAGTAAATGTGGATGTGGAGAGGATGTTTCCACCAGTCGGACAGTCTTGGACCAGAAGCCATAGCCTCAGAATAAAAGGATGTTCCTTTAGAAAGATGAGAAGGAATTTCTTTAGTCAGAGGGTGGTGAAGCTGTGGAATTCATTGCCACAGACGGAGATGGAGGCCAAGTCAATGGATATTTTTGAGGCAGAGATTGATGGGATTTTTTATTAGTACTGGTATTGGGTTATGGGGCGAAGGCAGGAGAATGGGGTTGAGAGGGGAAAATAGATCAGCCATGGTTGAATGGTGGAGTAGATTCGATGGGCTGAATGGCCTGATTTTGGTCCTATGACTAATGAACTTATGACAAGTGGGACTGGCAGAGCAGTTTGAAGGCCGACAGCTGTCTACATTGTTGGTGGCACAGGAGCTGCTTCAGACAGTGAGAGATCGGGAGCCATGAATATGCTGCCAGTGAGTGTTCTACAACTGTTTGTAAGGTCTATCTCGTGGGGAATTGCAGAGGAAGGATACCCAAGTAAAGGTCTTACCTGAAGTCCCGAGCGATGTCCCAAACCAGGCACGGGAAGGCAGTTCAGCGGAGAAGCAGCTCAGTCTATTCCCAGTAGCACCACATCCTCCTCAGGAACACAGAAGAGTCAGGAGCGATGAAGCTTCTACATGTTTCCCTTGGTCCATGGCCATATCTTCAGATCTTGTCCTTTGGTCAATCTCAGGTCAATCAGAGGCTGATGATCACCCTGGAAAATGTTCAATCTCTTCCCTTCTTTGTTCTCCCACGGTCGTGGGCCTCGAGACTTCCGTTGACGGGACGATCTTGGCTCCCATAGCCGGCGGTCGGGCCCTCCTCCTCGGGGTGATCAAGCTCCTGCATCGGGGGGATCTCAGCTCCCACGCGCCAGGCGATCAGACCACGGGTTGGGGCTGGTCGAACCTCCTGTGACTTTGGACCTTCCCGACATCAGTCTCTACCCGAGATTGCGAGCTCCTTGATGTTTAAATCCGCAGGCCGCGGTTGGAGTGTCGATCCCAGGCAAGGGATCGCAGGCTCCAATGGTAAGTCCACAGCCCTGTGGTGGGGCTCAAAGTCAGTCTCGAGCAAGGCCTCCAGCTCAGCACAAACTGGCAACACCCCCTCCTCTTCAACTTGAATGTCCAGGAGCGAAAAAGACCACAAATAGTTGTGACCACTGCCTACTGCCCAGTCCATCACCGGCTTTGACCTCCCCACCGTCGAAGGGATCTATCGTAGTCGCTGCCTCAAAAAGGCTGGCAGTATCATCAAGGACCCACACCATCCTGACCACACACTCATATCCCTACTACCTTCAGGTAGAAGGTACAGGAGCCTGAAGACTGCAACGACCAGGTTCAGGAATAGCTACTTCCCCACAGCCATCAGGCTATTAAACCTGGCTCGGACATAACACTGAACTTTATTAGCCAACTAACAGTTATTTGTACTTTATCAGTATATTGATTCATATGTGTATATATTTATAGAATGCCTTGTAGTCAATGCCTACTATGTTCTGTTGTGCTGAAGCAAAGCAAGAATTTCATTGTCCTGTCTGGGACACATGACAATAAACTCACTTAACCTTTTCTTTTTTTTACCCGTTATGTACAAAGTTTACAAATTCACATATTCTGTTGTGCTGCAGCAAGTAAGAATTTAATTGTCCCGTCCGGGACATATGACAATAAAACACTCTTGACTTGACTCCATAACCAACACAGGACCAGCTCAAGGCTGTGTGCTCAGTCCCCTGCTCTATGACCAGGACTGTACAGCCAGACCATTCCAATGCCGTCTTTAATTTTCACCGACAATACCACCGTTGTTGGACAAATAATGGGTAATGATGAGTCAGAGTACAGGAGAGAGATTGATAATCTGAGGGAATGCTGCCAATAGGACATTATTACTCCTGTTCTTCCATGTCTGCTTGGATATCCTCCAGAATGTGGTTACTGTATAGGAAGGTGGTTTACTATTGGTGAATTGATTTCCTCGTCCAGAGAGTGGCAGTCAGTCACCGTTGATCCTAGGTAGGTGAATTGGATGAGTTTCCAGCTGACTGGTGTTTAGGATGATTACAGAGGGGAGTGGAGTGCCTTGACCCATGACAACGTTCGTCTTAATACTGATTGCCAGTCGGTAATCATTGCAAGCATGAGACAGTCTGTCCATCAGCCCCTGAAGTCCTTCTTCTGTTGGGGTGATGAGTGACCAATATGGTCCCAATGGTTCCTCTTATAGAAACATAGAAACATAGAAAATAGGTGCAGGAGTAGGCCATTCGGCCCTTCGAGCCTGCACCGCCATTCAATATGATCATGGCTGATCATCCAACTCAGTATCCTGTACCTGCTTTCTCTCCATACCCCCTGATCCCTTTAGCCACAAGGGCCACATCTAACTCCCTCTTAAATATAGCCAGTGAACTGGCCTCAACTGCCTTCTGTGGCAGAGAATTCCAGAGATTCACCACTCTCTGTGTGAAGAATTCTCTTCCTTCTCGGCGGCGCGCCATTCCGTGAGCAGTCTGACCTCCGGCACCTACCGAGGGCCCGTACTTGACACTTGTCTCGGCGGTCACTTCGGCTGCCGGGTTCGTCCTTGTTCGTGGCCACTGCGGGCCGAGTCCGGCCTTGAGCGGCTTCAATCTTCTGTCATTCAAGTCCACGGTGATCATCAATCATGGCCATTTCCTGTCATCAGAAACCGACCCGGTAAATGGAGACAAGAATGGAGTCTTGAAGATTCCCGATCCAAACCGTTGTCTCTCCAATCTCTCCACAGATGAAATGTCCTCTCGGAGTCGTGTCCTCGACCGACCTGTCATCCACCTTCAAACAATCTGGAGGAGATCCAGCGCCCTAAGAAATCCCACCAAATTGTTTCTCAACAGCTTCTCCAGTGCCAGGTGTGGAAGTTCGCAGAGAACGTGGAGCAAGATTGGGTCTTCAGGATCTTCAAGCATCTCACATGCAAGTCCATGCTGATCGTCAATCTTGGCCATTTCCTGTCACCAGAAACTGACCTGGTAAATGGAGACAAGAATGGAGTCTTGAAAGGTCCCGATCCAAACATCATCTGTCCATTCCCTCCACAGATGTTGCCTGACCCGCTGAGTTCCTCCAGCAGTTTTCTGCTCCACCTTCGCTGACAGCCGAGCTCTAAAAACACATCTCTATCACGGTCTTCCACTGAGGGCAGTTTACAGAGGATGAGCTCCACATTCCCAGTGACACCAGATCTTCCTCAGCAAGACAGCAGGGTCAGGTGTGATGAAGCTTCTACGTACCAGCCCTGGTCCATGGCCGTCTTGTCAGATCTTGTCCTCTGGTCAATCACAGGAAACATGGCAGAGATCAATGACTTCAGGAGGGGAAAGCCGATGATCCACAAACTTGTCTTCATTCATGGGACAGTGGTGGAGAATGTTATGTTGCAAGTCCCTGGGTGTCAATGTCTCTGAAGATCTGTCCTGGATGTCCTCACACATCTCCTTAACCATGTCTCTGCTCAATCCTGTACAACTGGATCTTCAATTTCCTCATCAGCAGACCACAATCAGCACAAACAGGCAACACCTCCTCCTCTATAACCAACACAGGACCAGCTCAAGGCTGTGTGCTCAGTCCTCTGCTCTATGACCAGGACTGCACAGCCAGACCATTCCAATGCCGTCTTTAAATTTCACCGACGATATCACCGTTGTTGGACAAATGATGGGTAATGACGAGTCAGAGTACAGGAGAGAGATTGATAATCTGAGGGAATGCTGCCAGTGCAGACGTTTTGTTCTCAATGTCCGCAGGACCACAGAGCTATTTGTTGACCTCAGGAGAAAGCCGCAGATCCACAAACTTGACTTCATTGATGGACAGTGGTGGAGAAAGTTATGTTCCAAGATCCTGCTTCAAGTTCCTGGGCGTTCATATCTCTGAAGATCTGTCCTGGTTCCGACGTGGGTCCCATTTTGTTCTCCACATCACTCCTCGAGCGACCTCCGGCACCCACCGCGGGCCCGTCCTAGGCTGCCGACCGCCGGGTCCTCTCCCATTCATTTACCGTACTTGATGTAGGTAAGTCGACCAAGCTTCACTGCTGTACAGTAATGTGTTCAACACTCACGCGTTGTAGACAGTTACCTTGGTCTTCATTGTGAGTTTCCTGTTCTTCCATGTCCACTTGCTTAGTCTCCCGAAGGTGGGTGCTGTAGAAGAAGGTGGTTTACTGTACGTGAATTAGTTTCCTCATCCAGAGAGTGGCTGTCAGTCACCGTAGATCCTAGGTTGGTGAATTTAAGACATTTTCCAGCCGAGTGGTGTTTATGGTGATTTCAGAGGGGAGTGGAATGCCCTGACCCATGACAACAGTCATCTTAACGCTGATTGCCAGTCGGTCTTTGGTGTGAGCATGAGAAAGTCTGTCCATCAGCTCCTGAAGTCCTTCTTCTGTTGGGGTGATGAGTGACCAATGTGGTCCCGATGGTCCCTCTTCCTTCTCGGCGGTGCGTCCTTGACCGACCTCCGGCACCCACCGCGGGCCCGTCCTTGACCCTTGTTCTCGGCAGACACTTTGGTCACTGGGCTCATCCTTGTTCGCAGTCACCGCCAGCCGAGTCCGGTCTTGACCGGCTCCGTGCCGACTGCCGGGTCGGCTCCAGCACGGCTGTGCGGCCCTCACCGGGAGGTTCCCTCAGCAACACAGCAGGGTCAGGTGTGATGAAGCTTCTGCGTGCCACCCCTGGTCCGTGGCCGTCTCTTCAGATCTTGTCCTCTGGTCAATCTCAGGAACATGGCAGAGGTTGATGATCACCGTGGACTTGAATGGCAGAACAATGAAGATCCCAAAGGCCCATCTTACTCCATGTTCTACGCGACCTTCCATACCTGGCGCTGGAGAAGCCGTTGAGGAACAACTTGGTGGGACTTCTTGTGGCCCTGGATCTCCTCCAGACTGTGTGAAGGGGAAAACATGAAACATCTGCGACTGTTGTGGTCGCCAGCTGTTTGCGAGGAACTTTCCCTCCGAAGACTTGCAGGAAAATGCTACTGGGGCAGATGATGAGTCAGAGCCAGACGAGTTGGACAAATTTCTTAAACGCCATGGATTCTCACGTGGAACAGATCGCTGCCAGTTGTACTGGAAAATGTTGACGATGAAATCCCAAATGCAGACGAGAGCGCGGGAGGGGAAGAGGTTGTAGCTCTTTCTAGTGGCTCTTAAAAGGGCCTTTGTTGGACGGAGTGAGAAATTCTGGTGCGGTCCCCACCGATTTGGCTTCATATCCGATGGTTTTACACGAACGGCACTCGGGTTCCTGACATCGCTTTTGTTGCGTGCTGTCCAATCCCTCTTCGTGTTACACGGGGGAATCCACGCCGTTTAAGAAATTTGTCAAACTCGGCCAGTTCTGACTCAGCATCTGCCCCAGTGGCGTTTTCCTGCAAATCTTCGGAGGGAAAGTTCCTCGCAAACAGCTGGCGAACACATCAGTCGGCAGATGTTTCATGCTTTCCTCTTCACACTGTCTGGAGGAGATCCTGGGCGACAAGATGTCCCCCCAAGATGTTCCTCAACAGTTTCTCCAGCGCCAGGTATGGAAGGTCGCGTAGAACGTGGAGTAAGATTGGCCTTTGGCATCTTCAATGTTCTTCCATTCAAGTCCACTGTGATCATCAACCTCTGTCAGGTTCCTGAGATTGACCAGAGAACAAGAACCCAGTCTTCACTGGCTCCGTGCCGGTGGCCAGGTCGGCTCCAGTATGGCTGCGCGGTGCTCTCCGTGAGTGCGTCACGTGCTCCTGCTCCAGGTGTGGAAGGTTGCAGAGAACGTGGAGCAAGATTGGGCCTTCGGGATCTTCAAGGATCTGTCATTCAAGTCCACGGTGATCATCAAACTTGGCCATTTCCAGTCTTCAGAAACTGTCCTAGTAAATGGAGACAAGAATGGAGTCTTGAAGGATCCCAATCCAAATGTCATCTGTCCATTCCCTCCGCAGGTGCCATGTTGTCTCGGCGGCGCGTCCTCGACCGACCTCCGGCACCCACCGAGTGCCCGTCCTCAGCCAACCGCCGACACTCACACATCTATCATGTTTGTCCCTTCAAACAATCTGGAGGAGATGAATGGCCACAAGAAATCCCACCAAGTTGTTCCTCAACAGCTTCTCCAGCTCCAGGTGTGGAAGGTCGCAGAGAACTTGGAGCAAAATTGGGTCTTCGGGATCTTCAATCATCTGTCATTCCAGTCCACGGTGATCATCAAACTTGGCCATTTCCTGTCATCATAATCCAACCTGGTAAATGGAGATTAGAATGGAGTCTTGAAGGGTCCCGATCCAAACATCATCTGTCCATTCCCTCCACAGATTCTGTCTGACCCGCTGAGTTCCTCCAGCAGTTTTCTGTTCCAACTTCGCTGACAGCCGAGCTCTAAAAACACATCTCCATCACGGTCTTCCACTGAGGGCAGTTTACAGAAAATCAGCTCCACATTCCCAGTGACACCAGATCTTCCTCAGCAACACAGGGTCAGGTGTGATGAAGCTTCTGCGTGCAAGCCCTGGTCCATGGCCGTCTCGTCAGATATTGTCCTCTGGTCAATCACAGGAAACATGGCAGATGGTCGATGACCTCAGGAGGGGAAAACCGATGATTCACAAACTTGTCTTCATTCATGGGACAGTGGTGGAGAACGTTATGTTGCAAGTTCCTGGTTGTCCATATCTCTGAAGATATGTCCTGGGTCCAGCACATCAATGCAATCACACACAAAACATATGACCACCTCTAAGTTTTCGTAACATCCACAAAGGCGATGAACACGGGGTTTGCTGCTCTTGACATTTTCCTTGTATTTGACGCAGGGAGAAGATCATGTCCATTGTGGATCTACCTCCATGGAAACCGCATTGTGCCTCAGGTCAGCGAGTCTGTGCAGTCTTTGCAGGATCACTCTGGCAAAGGCCTTTCCTGTAACACTCAGAAATGAGATGTCCCTGTAGTTGGTGTACTCCCTTGCTCTTGCACAGTGTGACGATGTTGGTGTTATGCATGTGTTACACAGAAACTGCTCAGTCCGTCACAGGTGATGATCTCTTCACCATCAAAGGGATCTGCAGGAGATGCTACCTGCAAAAGGCAGCTAATATCAAAGACCCACACCACCCTACCAGTGTGAAAAGCCAACAGAAGCAGGGAAACTGATCTCCATGTTTAAGAGCAGCTTTTTCTCAGCAATTACAAGCCTTTCGAACACTGCACAACATGAACCACAACGATGAGATATTATGGACTGCGTCTTTTGCTGCCCGACAGATATTTTTTACACTAGCATTCAATTATTAATTTCCTGTATATTTATTTTATTAGTTATCTGTGTGTCATTGCACTACGCTCCCATTATTTTGTTCAGAAGCCCAAAAAACGTGACTTCCAGGTTCAGGAACAGCTTGTTCCCAGCAACCATCAGGCTCTTGAACACTGCCCGACTCAAACCACATCTATGAACTGTGAAGAACTATGGACTGAGTCTTTGGTTGCATTACAGACATGTTTACAGTAGTATCGTGAGTATAAATTTACTGAAATGTAAATTAATGCATTTTTGTGTTGTTGCAATTACAGGCTTGTTATTCTACAGCAAGAAATACATCCCCCCACACCCCCCTCCCCCACTCCTCACACACCCCCTCCCCCACATACCCCCCACTGCTCCCCCCACACAACCCCCCGCCCACACACACCCCTCCCCAACGCACACCCCTCCCCACAACCCCCCCTCCCACATCCTCTCTCCCCCGCACCACCACCCCAACTCACCCCTCCTCCCACCCCCCACCCACACAAACATCCCCCCACACACACCCTGCCAACGCACCCTCCCTTCACCCAACATAACCCTCCCCCATCTCCTATATCCTCCCTCCCCCACTCCCCCTCCCCCACACACCGCCTCCCCCCACTCACACACCTTTCTCCCCCGCCCACACCCCTCCCCCAATCTCTGGCTCCATAACGCACGCTGCCCCCCTCCCCTCCCCCACACATATCCCACAAACAAACACCCCCCTTCCCCCCAGACCCCCCCCTCCCCCCTCCACACCCCTTCTCCGCACACCCCCCTCCCCTACACACCCCCCTCCCCTACACACCTCCCTCCCCCACCCTCACACCCTGCTCTCTGGCTCCACAACGCTCGCGGCCCCACCTCGCTCCCTCCCCTCTTCCATCAACCCCCACACACCCCGCCAACACACACCCCCACCACTTCCCCCCCCTACCCCTCCCACATCTTCCCTCACCCGCACCCCCTCCCCCACACCCCACTTCCCCCACACGCACACCCCCGGCCCGACACCCTCTCCCCCACCCACACCACCCGTACCTGCCTTCTCCCCATATCCCCTGACTCCGCTATCTTTAAGAGCCCTATCTAGCTCTCTCTTGAAAGTATCCAGAGAACCGGCCTCCACCACCCGCTGAGGCAGAGAATTCCACAGACTCACAACTCTTTGCGTGAAGAAGTGTTTCCCCATCTCCATTCTAAATGGCTTACCTCTTATTCTTAAACTGTGGCCCCTGGTTCTGGAACATGTTTCCCGTCTCTAGTGTCCAAACCCTTAATAATCTTATATGTTTCAATAAGATCCCCTCTCATCTTTCTAAATTCTAGAGTAGCCAAGCCCAGCTGCTCCATTCTCTCAGCATATGACCGTCCCGCCATCTCGGGAATTAGCATTGTGCACCTACGCTGCACTCCCTCAATAGAAAGAATATCCTTCCTCAAATTTGGAGACCAAAACTGCACACAATACTCCAGGTGTGGTCTCACTAGGGCCCTGTACAACTGCAGAAGGACCTCTCCGCTCCTATACACAACTCCTCTTGTTATGAAGGCCAACATGCCATTCGCTTTCTTCACTGCCTGCCGTACCTGAATGCTTACTTTCATTGACTGATGAACAAGGACCCCAAGATCCCGTTGTACTTCCCCTTTTCCCAACTTGACACCATTTAGATAATCATTTGCCTTCCTGTTTTTGCTACCAAAGTGGATAACCTCACGTTTATCCACATTAAACTGCATCTGCGATGCATCTGCCCACTCCCCCAACCTGTCCAAGTCACTCTGCATCCTCATAGCATCCTCCTCACAGTTCACACTGCCACCCAGCTTTGTGTCATCTGCAAATTTGCTAATATTACGTAATCCCTTCATTTAAATCATTAATATACAGTGTAAATAGCTGCAGTCCCAGGAACAATCCTTGCGGTACCCCACTAGTCACTGCCTGCCATTCTGAAAGGGACCCGTTAATCCCTACTCTTTGTGTCCTGTCTGCCAACCAATTTTCTAGCCATGTCAGCACTCTACACCCAATACCATGTGCCCTAATTTTGCCCACTAATCTCCTATGTGGGATCTTATCGAATGCTTTCTGAAAGTCCAGGTACACTACATCCACTGGCTCTCCCTTGTCCATTATCCTAGTAACATCCTCAAAAAAATTCCAGAAGATTAGTCAAGCATGATTTCCCATCGTAAATCCATGCTGACTCGGACCGATCCTGTTAAGGGCCAGTCCCACTTGGGCAACATTTTTGGCGACAGCCTGAATGGTGTCGCATGTAGTGACGCGCGGTGGTGACATCTGGGTGTCTCATCATGTCGTGCGTCCTGTCACACGCTGATGTATGCTGTCCTGCGGGTGACGCCTGGTTAGGGTTAAGGACCACAGATGGGCTGTAAAATATTCTTCCTTCAATGCATGGATTTTAAACATTAATATATGAAAATTAATACAATAACATCAATTGTGCAAATGAATAGATGTCTGAGTCGTTCAGTTTAATTTACAGATGTATTGGTCCGCTTCCAGATCCAATCACCGTCCCAACCTTATCAAAGGGATGGATTCAGTGGGCTTTCAAAATGGGTAGGCTGGGCAATTTAGACCCAGTGGCCGGGTGGGAGGCACTGGTACATTGACAACATTGCCTGTACCCAGTTGAAAGCCCACTGCCTCTGGGGGTTTGGAGAGACCATTGGAAGAGAGATCTGCCTCTGGGACAACTCTTGGCCAACAGTTTAGTTCCCATGAGCAGGCAGAACATTGAGGGTTCGAGTCCAACCGCTGGGGCCCCTGTATCAAATTTAGCTCAGAGATACAGTGCCCTTCGGCCCACCGAGTCTGCACCGACCAGTGATCCCTCGCACACTATCCCACACACGCTAGGGACAATTTATACTTATACCAAGCCTATCAACCTAGAGTTAGGGTTAGGGTTAGGGCTAAGGTTAGGGTTAGGGTTACGGTTAGGGTTAGGGTTAGGGTTAGGTCTAAGGTTAGGGTTAGGGTTAGGGTTAGGGCTAAGGTTAGGGTTAGGGTTACGGTTAGGGTTTGTATAAATTGTCTCTAGTGTGTGTGGGATAGTGTGCGGCTATTCGCTGGTCGCAGGCTAGGTCCACAAATGTGGGACATCGGGGAAAGTGGGGGAGGGCGTGGAGAATGGGAGAAGGGAGGGAAAGGGGGAGAAGGGGATGTGAGGGGGGTGAGCAGAGAAGGGGGAGTAGAGTGGAGCGGGGAGAAGGGGAAGAGAGGGGAAGGGAAGCAGGGCGGGAGAGGGGAGGGGAGAATGGTAGGGTGGCAGTGCAGAACGAGGAATGGTGCGGGAGGGAGGAAGAGGTGGCTGGAGGGGAGAGGGGAGTTCAGTCTACACTCACTGAATCCATCCCTGTGAAAAGTTAGAGACGGTGATTCGATCTGGAAGCGGACCAATACATCTGTAAATAAAACTGAACGACTCAGACATCTTTTCATTTGCACAATTGATTTTATTGTATTAATTTTAATATATTAATGTTTAAAATCCATGCATTGAAGGAAGAATATTTTACAGCCCATCTGTGGTCCCTAATCCTAACCCAAACCCTGGCCCTAACCGTAACCCTGATCCTAACCATAACCGGGCGTCACCTGCAGGACAACATACGTCAGTCAGCGTGTATGTCGTACAACTTGACGGTTTCACGGGCATCAGTCACTGACGCTCGCACTCGCAGAAAAAAATCTGCAAAGTGGGACAGGCCCTATACTGCTATCCAAATGTGCCGCTATTTCATCTTTTATAATAGACTCCAGCATTTTCCCCACCACCGATGTCAGGCTAACTGGTCTATAATTCAGTTTTCTCTCTCCCGTCTTTATCAGCCTTCAATCCCATCAGTTTACCCAACATCATTTCCTACCTAATGTGGATTTCCTTCAGTTCCTCGG
>CM075999.1:3779893-3831214 GCA_038087875.1 Malacoraja senta | reverse complement strand
GCCTTCACCACAAAGAGACTGGCAGCAAGAGGCTTTGCCAACAAACCCTGCAGCTGAAGCAAGCTCACTGCTTGCAGCTTGGGAAATACAGGTCCAGGTGGATGAATAGACGCTAAACAGGTTTGTGCTTGCCTTAATGTGGATGGTTGCAGTGGTGTCCAGTCCTTCACCTGTGATGAGTAAACCATTGGTCAGCAGGATGGCAACTCCTGAAGATACTCAGTGAATGGAGAAACCGCTCTGACGTTGAAGTTGAACCTTTAGCACCCGTTGTTATTTCTGTCCAGAAACTGCAGATGCAGACATTCCAGCAAATATTAAATTATTTATTTACCTTCTGACGATGTAATAAATGATCACTGCACGTTGACTGGCTTTACCTTATCCTGTATCTATGCACTGTAAATTATACTGTAAATCAGCCATGATCACATTGAATGGCGGTCGGTGCTGGCTCGAAGGGCCGAATGGCCTACTCCTGCACCTATTGTCTATTGTCTATTAAATAGATCAATTGTAATCATGTATTGTCTTTCCACTGACTGGTTAGCACGCAACAAAAGGCTTTTCACTGTACCTCGGTACAAGTGACAATAAACTAAACTCAAGTAAACTGAGGAACATTTCATAAACAAGCCAACTGGTAAAGAGATTGTGGTCAGCAGAGTCTCTCTCTGAAAGACTGGCAGACATCACAGACAGGTAGTGTCGTAACCACAAAGCTTCTGATTGACCTGTAACACTGATCTCCTTCCCTCACCATAGATGCCACCAGCATTTGCCACATTCCCTGCTTTATCTCAGCGTTTCAGCGTCTGCTGGACCTTGCTGTTGGTTCTATTTATATTTAATCATCTTGTAAATTCCTTCAGCTGCTGTTGTGAAACTGAGTCGGATTCCTGCTCCGTCACATTCCATTCTCACTCCAGCAAACAAGGCCATCTGAATTAGCAAAGGTGAGTTGATTCATGGAGTCACACAGCTCAGAAACAGGCCCTTCGGCCCAACTTGCTCATGCAGAGGTGCCCCATCTACACTAGTCCCACCTGCCCGCGTTTGGCCCATACCCCCTAAACCTGTCCTATCCATGTACCTGTCCAAATGTCTTTTAAATGTTACTTTAGTCCCAGCCTCAACTACCTCCTCTGGCAGCTCGTTCCATGCACCCGCCACCCTCTGTGTGAAACAGTTGCCCCTTGGGTTCCAATTAAATCTTTCCCTCCTCACCTTAAACCTATGTCCCCTGGTTTGTGATTCTCCTACCCGGGGACACACGCACACACACACACTCATACATGCGCACGCACACACACACACACATACACGCGCACACACGCACACACATACGCACACACACACACACATACACACACACACACACACGCACATACACTCGCGCACACACACACACACACATACACGCGCGCGCACACACACAGACACACACACACACACACACACACACACACACACATACACGCGCACACACACACACACACACACACACACACTCACATACACGCGCACACACACACACACACATACACACACACACACACACACACACACACACATACACGCGCACACACACATACACTCACATACAGACAAAAGGAACCATATATAGGACACCCTATATTTCGTGTGCTCATATCCACCGTAATTAGAAGATTAGTCAAAGAGGGTGGAGCGGGTCAAATCGTGTTGTGTTTGATTCAATACTTGAGGCGTTTCCTTACATAACATCTTACATAACACCTGAACTTACCAACTATTCCAAACATGCCATAAAACTGCACTGAGCAAGAATCAATAACATCATATTTCTACAGCTGCATTGTACACACATTGCATCCCTGACTGTATTCCAATCCATTCTATACCGGCACGGTGGTGCAGCGGTAGAGCTGCTGCCTCACAGCGCCAGAGACCCGGGATCGATCCTGACTACGGGTGATGTCTGTGTGAAGTTTGCACGTTCTCCCTGTGACCGTGTGGGTTTTCTCCGGGCGCTCCCACACTCCAAAGACGTACAGGTTTGTAGTTTAATTGGCTTTGGTAAAATTGTAAAGTATCCCTAGTGTGTGTAGGATAGTGTTA
The DNA here is from genome assembly GCA_038087875.1 of Malacoraja senta. Taxonomy (NCBI): domain Eukaryota; kingdom Metazoa; phylum Chordata; class Chondrichthyes; order Rajiformes; family Rajidae; genus Malacoraja; species Malacoraja senta. The sequence continues at coordinate 3,829,114 of CM075999.1, read as the reverse complement.
GTGTGCGGGGATCGCTGGTCGGCACGGACTCGGTGGGCTGAAGGGCCTGTTCTGCGCTGTATCTCTAAAATCTAAAAGCTCTGACTGTAGTTCAATGGTTTAATGGTACTTTAGTGTCAGGTGTACCTAAATACAGTGACATTCCTTTACACCACACAGCTCAGTGACAATCCCGCTATACATTAGCAATAATCATACAAAAGATTCCATCTCAGAAGCTAAATGCAAATTTGAATTCTCTGTGAATGTTATTAGTGACTTGGCATTATTTTATCTCAGACATTAGACCTCAGTCCCATCTGTATTTATACTGACTGCAGCTGACTAAATCTGGATTCACATTACAAGGGGAAATACTGACTGGAATTACTATAGGCATTGGATCAGCTAAATGACCGCTCAGGGCAGGCAGGCAGGCCGGCCATGTGGATGGATTGAGTGCGAGTGTCCATGTACAGTTGGTTTAACAACCAAGGAAAGAGAACAAAAGGACTTATTTTCTATATTTATTCTGGTGATTAATAAAGCAACTAAATATATCGCACTGAAAGGTCACAATGGACAACAGTGGGATCCTCTTTCACTGCCGGTCATTCCTGTGTTGGCAGCTGTGGAACAAGTGGCCACTTGTCCTCCCGCTCTCCCACCAAACCAACACAGATTCTTCACCGCCCCTGCCCCATGCTCACTGGCTCTCACACTCTGGTGAGTACATTGCTTTTTGAATGGAGTTTCACTGTTGTCCTGTTGTGTTTTAATGTCTGTATAACTCACCATCACCTTCCCCCACAGCCAACAATGGACCATTGTGGGCTCCACCTTTCCTTGATCATCGTTACTATTTTGCATTAGTTTGTCTACATCGCCGTCTATATCTCTCCCTTTCCCTTTCCCCTGCCTCTCAGTATGAAGAAGGGTCCCGACCCGAAATGTCCCCTCTTCTCTCCACCGATGCTGCCTGACCCGCTGAGTTACTCCAGCTTTTTGTGACTATCTTCTGATAGAGTTAGTCTGTAACACTGGAGCTGGGTTGGAGGTCGAATTACTGTTGATAATTCCTCCAGGAACTTTCATAAAACGTTCCCTGGGTAGAGGATTCTAAAACTAGAGAGCTCTGGCTTAAGGTGAGATGGGAGAAACTCTGGGGAAACATTTTCACTCAGGGGGTAGTCCGTATCTGGAATGAGCTGTCAGAGAAAGCTACAGAAACCAATACATTTACAGCTTTTTTTAAAACATTTGGACAGATATGTTTCTATATGTGACTAGGAAGGAAATGGAACTCGCCCAATATGCCCTCAATCGGTAACTAGTGTAACTACCCGCCTGAGAGCACATCCAAAAACACATTCATGCTTGATTCTAATCAAAAGCAGGAAGTGAAAGGAGGAAGGAAACAGGGTCAAGAGTCTAGAATGTTCCATTGTTCTCTGTACCAACAACAGAAATCTTACTTGCTGCAGCTTAACATCCTGCACACACAATATACACAGATAATATACAATGGACAGAAACATCTAGAAATTCTCAACACCAATAGTAAAGTAAAACAAAATCCTAGTCGGTAGAGCACCCGCAGACACAGCCCGTAGAGCACCCATAGACACAGCTCGTAGAGCACCCATAGACACAGCTCGTAGAGCACCCGCAGACACAGCCCGTAGAGCACCCATAGACACAGCTCGTAGAGCACATGCAGACACAGTCCGTGTTAGACCACAGTTGCTGAGGTCAGTGTTGTGCAGTGTTCAAGAGCCTCATGTTGTTGGGAATACAATTTTATTTGTCTTTTGGACAAATTTGTCATTTGGAACCCTTGAGGTCCAAACGAAATGTCGTTTCTGCAGCCATACATTACAAAACGAAAAAAGACCCGAGACACAACACAATTTACACATACATCCATCACAGCGCTGTGATGGAAGGCAAAAAAACGTATCTTTCCACTGCACTCCCCCCCTCCCCGATGTCAGAGTCAAAGTCAAAGCCCCCGGCGGGCGATGGTGATTATCCCGCGGCCATGAAAGCCACGCCGGGTAATGCAAGGGTCACGCACCGGGTCTTGGTGTTAGAGCCCCGGCGCTCGCTCGCAAAGTCCGGCGGCCATTCCAAGCCGCGCGGGGGGATAAAGCCCCGCTCCAGGTGCTCTTCAACCCCGCAACTCGGGCGGGAGAAGTCGCCGCTGCGGAAACCCCGAAAAGCGGTCTCCCACCAGGGACCCGCGGGCTTCCGCCAGACCCGCGGCTGTAGCCCCCGAATCTCCGGGGGTCGGGTAGCAGCAGCGATTGTCTCCACCACAGCTCCACCCGCTCCGGACTCGGCCAGCCCCGCGACGGTGAGTAGTCCGCAGCTCCGCAACTGGAGCCCCAGGTCGCTCCTGCTGGAGGCCGCTCCACGTTGCCCAGCCCCAACGACAACGGAGACCCGACAAAGAAAAGGTCGGGTCTCCCGTGCAGGGGAAAGATTTTAAAGTTCCCCCCACACACATACCCCGACAAAAAAATAATAATAAACTACATAAAAACGAGACAAAAATAATAAAAGACAGACGGACTGCAGAGGCCGCTGCAAACAAGAGTCGCGCCGCCCACCCACACCACACCACCCTGGCCACGCTCTCATCTCGCTGCTACCATGGGGAAGAAGCTGTTCTTGAACCTGGAGGTCACGGTTTTCAGGCTCCTGTACCTTCTTCCCCCATGGTAGCAGCGAGATGAGAGCGTGGCCAGGGTGGTGTGGTGTGGGTGGGGGTCAGGGTGGTGTGGTGGGGGTGTGGTCAGGGTGGTGTAGGTCATTGGGTCAGGGTGGTGCGGGTGGGAGTGTGGCCAAGGTGGTGTGGGTGCGGGTGTGGTCAGGGTGGTGTGGTGTGGGTGCGGGTGTGGTCAGGGTGGTGTGGGTGGTGGTGTGGCCAGGGTGGTGTGGGTGGGGGTGTGGTCAGGGTGGAGTGGGTGGGGGTGTGGTCAGGGTGGTGTGGGTGGGGGTGTGGTCAGGGTGGTGCGGGTCATTGGGTCAGGGTGGTGTGGGTGGGAGTGTGGTCATGTGGGTGTGGGTCATTGCGTCAGGGTGGTGTGGGTGGGAGTGTGGTCAGGATGGTGCGGGTGGGGGTCAGGGTGGTGTGGGTGGGAGTGTGGCCAGGGTGGTGTGGGTGGGAGTGTGGCCAGGGTGGTGTGGGTGGGAGTGTGGTCAGGATGGTGCGGGTGGGGGTGTGGTCAGGGTGGTGGTGTGGCCAGGGTGGTGTGGGTGGTGGTGTGGCCAGGGTGGTGTGGGTGGGAGTGTGGTCAGGATGGTGCGGGTGGGGGTGTGGTCAGGGTGGTGTGGGTGGTGGTGTGGCCAGGGTGGTGTGGGTGGGGGTGTGGCCAGGGTGGTGTGGGTGGGGGTGTGGCCAGGGTGGTGTGGGTGTGGGTCACTGGGCCAGGGTGGTGTGGGTGGGCGTGTGGTCAGGGTGGTGTGGGTGTGGGTCACTGGGCCAGGGTGGTGTGGGTGGGAGTGTGGTCAGGGTGGGGGTCTCTGATGATGCTGGCTGCCTTTCAGAGGCAGCTCCTGTAGATTCTACAGAGTGCAGAAAGTCACAGCTGCAGAGACACAAGTGCAGACGGCACAATGATTCAGGCAGGGGGTCTATGAGAGGTCCATCCCACTGTCTGGTAACAGTGGGCATGGAAATGTCCTTGTCAGTGTTCCTAAGGGAGGTGCTGCTCGATGGCAGCCTCGCCAACAGTCTGTCTGTCTCTTCGTCTTTTTCTTGCCCAGAGTAGGGGAATCGAGGACCAGAGGACATAGGTTTAAGGTGAAGGGGGAAAGATTTAAATAGGAATCTGAGGGGTAACTTTTTCACACAAAGGGTGGTGGGTGTATGGAATGAGCTGCCAGAGGAGGTAGTTGAGGCAGGGACTAGGGCAACGTTTATGAAACATTAGACAGGTACATGGATAGGACAGGTTTGGAGGGACAGGGGCCAAACGTAGGCAGGTGGAACTTGTGTAGATGGAACATGTTGGTCAGTGTGGGCAAGATGGGCTGAAGGGCCTGTTCCCACACTGTATCACTCTATGACTCTAAGAGCCTGGTGGTTGCAGGGAAGAAGCTGTTCTTGTCCCCGGAGGTCACGGTTTAGCCGCGGTTCACCGTGCGGGCGATAAGTTGTATGTGGACAATGCCACATCCTGCCCCTCCGTCGACCACTGTGTCACTGGGTGTGGTTTAATGTTTCTCCTGCTGCTTCTCTTCCAGATATACTGAGCTGAGACATGGCCACCAGGTTCCACCACAGTCGAGCCGAACACTTTGACCTCTCACCCCGCTGGGTAACGTCAGCTGTGAGAGCAAGATCTTCGGCTGAGGGGAGCTCAGCGACACATGGCTTCAGGTGGGTCGAGGTGTGAGAGGTACCCACCATCTTCTCACTGTCTTGGAAAATCAATATTACCTGTTACTTATGAACAAGAATCTATAGTTTAAGTTTAGTTTAAATTAGAGATGCAGCGCGGAAACAGGCCCTTCGGCCCACCGAGTCCGCACCGACCAGCGATCCCCGCACACTAACACTATCCTACACACACTAGGAACAATTTACAATTTTACCAAAGCCAATTAACCGACAAACCTGTACGAGTTTGGAATGTTTGAGGAAACCGGAGCACCCGGAGGAAACCCACACAGGTCACGGGGAGAACATACAAACTCCATACAGACAAGTGTGCGTAGTCAGGATGGAACCCGGTCTCTGGCGCTGTGAGGCAGCAGCTCTACCCGCTGCACCACTGTGCCGCAGTTGGTGACTATCGTCATGGATTTTGGAGTTTGTCAGAGGGAGAAGGTAAATATAGCCGGCCGTGAGTGGTCACACCAGCTGCAGAGACAAAGGCCAAGCTGTCACTGGAGACAGTACAACAGGTTTAATGTTCAGGCATTCCACAGGAGAGGAACAAGAGAGGTTCTCTGTGCACCAATCCCTGCTCCCACAGTGGAAGCAGCTCCTTGTTACACTGCAACCTCGACCAGCTCCTGCCCGTCTTATATCCCTGCCCACAAGGTCTTGCCCAGCCAGCGGAAAGACTATATATGATTACAATCCACAGTCTACACATACAGGGTAAGGGGTGTAATGTCTAGTGTAAGATGAAGGACATAGGTTTAAAGTGAAGGGTAAAAAACTTAATAGGAATCTGAACGGTAACTTTTTCACATGGAGGGTGGTGGGTGTACGGAACAAGCTGCCAGAGGAGGTAGTTGAGGCTGGGACTATCCCAACATTTAAAAAGCAGTTAGACAGGTACATGGCTAGGACAGGTTTGGAGAGATATGGACCAAACGCGGGCAGGTGGGACTAGTGTAGCTGGGACATGTTGGCCGGTGTGGGCAAGTTGGGCCGAAGGGCCTGTTTCACACTGTATCACTCCTTCTCTCTATGTCCGATTAAAAATTGTCCGAGAATTGATGTTCATGTGAATACTTGGATCCCAGGTGTATTAAAGTGACGGTAATTATGCCAACACCTCTGACAATTCTAGAATCTAGTTGTTAATTAATTACTTTATTTTGCTTTTATTCTTGCATTAAAAATTAATTCTTGTGTTTCCTTCCTGCAGACCTGAGCCTAGCACAGGAGGTCGAAGGGGGAAGAGGGAACAGGGCAAGAGGGTGTTATTTGGAAATGAGATGAAGAAAATGGACGAAAGTTACTACAAGGCTCGGAAAATTCTGTTAGCGCCATCTGATCACAAAGCGATACGTGGCAAGGTAAAGCAAACTGTTCCCAGAACCTGGGGCCCGGTCGCAGCCTCCGTTACCTCATCATTGAATCGTTTAGTTTAGTTTATTGTCACGTGTACCGAGGTACAGTGAAAAGCTTTTGTTGCGTGCTAACCAGTCAGCAGAAAGACGATACACGATTACAATCTTGTATCCCTGAATGAATAACATCGCTAACACAGGGTGGCACGGAGGCGCAGCGGGTAGAGCTGCTGCCTCACAGCGCCAGAGACCCGGGTTCGATCCTGACAACGGGTGCTGTCTGTACGGAGTTTGTAATATATACAATATACAATACAATACAATACGTTCTCCCTGTGACCCGCGTGGGTTTTCTCCGGGTGCTCCGGTTTCCCCCCACACTCCAAAGGTATGTAGGTTAATTGGCTTTGGTAAAATTGCAAATTGTCCCCACTGTGTCGGGCAGTGCTAGTGTACGGGGTACGCTGGTGTGGAATCGGTGAGCCGAAGGGTTCTGCGCTGTATCTCTAAACTAAATTAAAGTAAACTAGAGTAAATGAAGCATAAGTGCGTGTCGTTTCAGGTGGAGAAAAGAATGGCGGAGGAGAAGAAGCATCGCGAAGACCTGGCTGCCCATGGGCCGGAGTTCGTGGTGCTGCTCAGACCACACACGGTGTGGGAAAAGATGAATGTCACACTCTCCTGCATCGTGCAAGGAGCCCCATCCCCCACCGTCACATGGTGAGAAAAACGGAAAGAAATCTCCCCCCCACACGTAAGGTCATAAGGGATAGGAGTAGAATTAGGCCATTCGGCCTATCAAATCTACTCAGCCATTCAATCATGGCCGATCTATCTCTCCCTCCAAACCCCATTTTCCTGCTTCCACCCCCCCCCCCACCACATAACCCCTGACACCCGCACGAATCAAGAATCTATCTTTCTCTATCTTTATCTAAAATTACCCACTGACTTGGCCTCCACAGACGTCTGTGGCAAATAATCCCACAGATTCACCACCCTCTGTCTAAAGAAATTTCTCCTCATCTCCTTCCTAACATTACGTCCCTTCATTTTGTCTGCTTCACCGCAAAACCTCCTCAAGGTGTGGCTACTGTGAACAAATTCTCCCCCTCTCTCAGACAGCAGTTCTGCAACAACCTGAGCTTGGGCGGCACGGTGGCGCAGAGGTAGAGTTGATGGTCGGTGCGGACTCGGTGGGCCGAAGGGCCTGTTTCCACGCTGTATCACTAAACTAAACTAAACTAAACCCTCTCTCACTGCTCCCCCTCTGTGATTCCTCCTGCTCTCCGACTTCACTGTTTGTATCCTTGCATTATCACCTCTTCCACGGCCAACAATGGACCATTGTGGGCTCCACCTTTCTTGAGTCATCAATGCCAGCTCTGATCTGTTCGGTATCTTATCATACCTTTAGTTTCCCTCTCCCATGACTTTCAGACTGAAGAAGGGTCTCCACCCAAAACGTCATCTATTCCTTCTCTCCAGAGATGCTGCCTGTCCCGCTGAGTTACCCCAGCATTTTGCGGCTATCTTCTGTGTAAACCAGCATCTGCAGTTCCTTCCCACACGAAAGTTAATGCAGATGGGTTCACACCTCTCCGTAACCTAGGAAGCGCAGACGATCAGGGAAGAGTGGGAAGACTCAGCAGGGCCGGCAGCATCTGTGGAAAGGCAGAGTTACATCATCAATCAGAGATCCATGGCTGCCCCAGAAACATTAACTCTTTCTCTCTCTCCAAAGATGCTGCCTGACCTACTGAGTATTTCCAACCCTCAATGACTTTATTGCAGCTTTTCACCATCTGCATTTTTTTACCTTACCATTGATATGCACACCCTTCTGTTTGGATTTTATGATAAATCAACTGCTAATTTGATAATCTAATAACTGATAAGTATAAAATCAAATTAAAATTCTAAAAGTTTAAAACATTAGTTTGTAATTGTTTAGAGATACTGACATACTCCACTGTTGCGTCATCTCACAGTTGGATTCAGTCAGGTGATAAGCCAGTTAATATTCCATCTGACTCAAATCTTTCATTTGTCCACCTCCTCCTGACACTGGGCTTTGGCATGAGATGTATTGAGCGGGTGTTGTCGATATTGTGACACTTGGCCCGGACTTTAACGTATCCGATGTTGTTTCTGTCAGGTTCAAGGATGGAATTCCGATCAAACCATCAGACGCACCTGGAAAATACACAATTGAGAACAAAATTGGTTTACAGACACTTGAGATTAGCAGGTAATATGTTTGACAATCTGTTGCGATTATCACGTATCTTTCATGAACCTGACCACAAAAGTATGAGTGTCAGAGGGTGGTGAATCTGTGGGACTCATTGCCACAGACAGCGGTGGAGGCCAATTGAGAATCATTGTGATACGGCGTGGAAATAATCTCTTCATCCCAACTTGCCCACACCGGCCAACATGTCCCATCTACACTAGTCCCATCTGCCTGCATTTGGTCCATATCCCTCTAAACCTGTCCTATCCATGTACCTGTCTAAATGTTTTCTAAATGTTGCGATAGTCCCAGCCTCAACTAGCCCCTCCATACACCCATCACCTTTTGTGTGAAAAAGTTACCCCTCAGATTCCTATTAAATCTTTCCCCCCTCACCTTGAACCTATGTCCTCTGGTTCTCGTGTTCTCTGGTAGGGTTAGGAGGTCTGTTGGTAGGTATAAGTGATAGGAGCAGAATTAGGCCAATCGGTCCATTAAGTCTACTCCGCCATTCAATCATGGCTGATCTATCTCTCCCTCCTAACCCCATTCTCCTGCCTTCTCCCCGTAACCGCTGACACCCGTATTAATCAAGAATCTATCTATCTTTGCCTTAAAAATATCCAGTGACTTGGCCTCCACAGCCGTCTATGGCAAAGAACTCCACAAATTCATCACCCTCTGACTAAAGAAATTTCTCCTCATCTCCTTCCTAACGGAACGTCCTATAATTCTGATGCTATGACCTCTGGTCCTAGACTCTCCCATTATTGGAAACATCCTCTCCACATCCACTCTACCCATGCATTCCTCTAGCATGAAACAGTAGTTGTGAGGTTGAAGTAATGACACCTTTCTGTTCTCCAGGTGCAGCCCAGTGGATTCTGGCCAGTATTCTGCTTTGGCCTCAAATACCCACGGCGAGGCATCGTCCTACGCCACGATCCTTGTGAATAGTAAGTCTCTCCCTCCTGACTCTCTGCTGAGGGCAGTTTGGAGTGAACCGGAGTCGATCCTGACCTCGGGTGCTATCTGTGTGAAGTTTGCGCGTTCTCCATGTGACCGTGTGGGTTTTCTCTGGGTGCTCCTGTTTCCTCCCACATCCCAAAGAAGTGCGGGTTTGTAGATTAATCGGCCCTCTGCAAATTGCCTCTGTTGTGTAGGGAGTGGATGAGAAAGTTGGATAACATAGACCTAGTGTAAACGGGTGATCGATGGTCGGCATGGACTCGATGAGCTGAAGGGCCTAATTCTATTCCTATCACTTATGAACATGATGAATAAAATCTTTCTATTGAATTTGAAAAACAATTGAAAAAGCTGCAGTTATGAAAGTTTTGATGATATGATTCTGAGTTTGCGCAGATTAATTGTCAGTTTCAGACGTGAGCTGCCAGCTACAACATTATTCACAATGTGAGAAGTTTTATTTAGTTCTTGGCGTGAGTTTCGTTCACCTTTACCCAGCAGATGCTACCTGTTCCACTTGTTGGAATGGGGCATCAGTTGCAAGAGTTTGGGGAACATGCAGCTGTGCAGCAACTTTCTGCAGCGTCGCATTTGTCTGTCTGTCACTGTTACAGGTTTCAGCGTCTACACAAAGCAAACCTTCTACTCCCAGCTTAAAGAAGGCAAACGTAAAAGAGGCGGATAAATGAAGAGATTCAAAGACTCCTTAAAAACCAGCATGAAGAAATGTGCAATCGACATGGACAATTGGGAAACCAATGCCAAGGACAGGAAACTCTGGCGAACCATCATCCAAGAAGCCAAGGGATGCGCAGAATTAGAAGAAAAGAGAAGAAAACGGAAAGAGAGGCAGCAACAACCAAAGCCCAATCTGCCATCTGGAATTACCTGTCCTGAATGCCGAAGAACTTTCAAAGCCCGGATTGGACTCATAAGCCACCTGAGAGTCCATAAAAACAACAGAACGTAGACCATTATCCTTGACCTCGAGGGATAGCCACGACGACCCAGCAGATGCTACCTGTTCCACTTGTTGAAATGGGGCATCAGTTGCAAGAGGTTGGGGAACATGCAGCTGTGCAGCAACTTTCTGCAGTGTCGCATTTGTCTGCCTGTAACTGTTGCAGTTACAATTACAGTTTATTGTCACGTGTACCGAGCTTTCATTTTGTGCTAACCAGTCAGCGGAAAGACAATACTAATACCTGATTACAATCGAGCCATTTACAGTGTGCATATACATGAAAAGGGAATAACGTTTAGTGCAAGGTAAAGCCAGTAAAGTCTGATCAAGGATAGTCCGAGGGTCACCAAAGAGGTAGATGGTAGCTCAGGACAGCTCTCTGGTTGTGGTAGGGTGGTTCGGTTGCCTGATAACAGCTGCCTGTGCAAACTGTACATATAACGCTGATAAATGTGAGGTACTACATCTCGGCAGGACAAATCAAAATAGGACGTACATGGTAAATGGTAGAGAATTGAGGAATGCAGTTGAACAGAGGGATCTAGGAATAACTGTGCATAGTTCCCTGAAGGTGGAATCTCATGTAGATAGGGTGGTAAAGAAAGCTTTTGGTGTGCTGGCCTTTATAAATCAGAGCATTGAATATAGAAGTTGGGATGTAATGTTAAAATTGTACAAGGCATTGGTGAGGCCAATTCTGGAGTATGGAGTACAATTTTGGTCGCCTAATTATAGGAAGGATGTCAACAAAATAGAGAGAGTACAGAGGAGATTTACTAGAATGTTGCCTGGGTTTCAGCAACTAAGTTACAGAGAAAGGTTGAACAAGTTAGGTCTTTATTCTTTGGAGCGCAGAAGGTTAAGAGGGGACTTGATAGAGGTCTTTAAAATTATGAGCGGGTTAGACAGAGTGGACGTGGATAAGCTTTTCCCATTGAGAGTAGGGAAGATTCAAACAAGGGGACATGACTTGAGAATTAAGGGACAGAAGTTTAGGGGTAACATTAGGGGGAACTTCTTTACTCAGAGAGTGGTAGCTGTGTGGAATGAGCTTCCAGTGGAAGTGGTGGAGGCTGGTTCGATTTTATCCTTTAAAAATAGATTGGATGGGTATATGGACGGGAAAGGAATGGAGGGTTATGGTCTGAGTGCAGGTAGATGGGACTAGGGGGAAGTATTTATTTACAACAACAACAACAACAACAACAAAATGTTCGGCACGGACTTGAAGGGCCGAGATGGCCTGTTTCCGTGCTGTTATGGTTATATGGTTATAACAGTGACTTTCTGATCATGTTGTCCAGGGTTCCTCATCCACTATGTCTGTGTTGATTTACAGAGTACCAAGGCTCAGACGCTGGAGACTCCATCCGTCTAGACTGTAAGTCTCTGTGCCTTACTCAAACGGCTGATGTTTGATTGGGATGATCAACCATGATCATATTGAATGACGGTTCTGATTCGAAGGGCCGAATGGCCTACTCCTGCATCTATTGTCTATTATCTATGTTCTTGCAGTGTTACCCAGACCATATGATTAGTACGGGTGTCAGAGGTTACGGGGAGAAGGAAGGAGAATGGGGTTAAGGGGGAGAGAATGATAGATCAGCCATGATTGAATGGCGGAGTAGACTTGGTGGGCTGAATGGCCTCATTCTACTCCTATCACTTATGAACTTGTGAACTTATTGACCAAACTAGCCACACTTCAGTGGTGGTGAAGACCGTGTGGCCACGATTGCATGATGCCCCCAGAGCGACAGTCAGAGATGAGGTTTACGTTTTGTTTAGTTTATTGTCACGTGTACCGAGGTACAGTGAAAAGCTTTTTGTTGCGTGCTAACCAGACAATACATGATTACAATCGAGCCGTCCACAGTGTACAGATACAGGATAAAGGGAATAACGTTCAGTGCAAAGTAAAGTCCAGTAAAGTCCGCTTAATGATAGTCTGAGGGTCTCCAATGAGGTAGATGGGAGGTCAGGACCACTCTCCAGTTGGTGAGAGGATGGTTCAGTTGCCTGATAACAGCTGGGAAGAAACTGTCCCTGAATCTGGAGGTGTGCGTTTGTTTTCACACTTCTGTACGTCTTGCCCGATGGGAGAGGGGAGAAGAGGGAGTGGCCGGGGTTGGACTGGCTCCTGTGTTGCAGCGCAGCCCTGCATGGTTCAGCTGTGACGTGTTACTGGGAAGATGACCATGACTGGCCCGTTGTGTTCCGCAGCCGCCCGGCCAGTGCCTGACGTGGACATCCTCGATGGGTTTGCAGCATCGTTCCCCAAGGAGGGCGGCTCTCTGACCCTCAGCTGCTGCTTCTCCACACCCCTCAACGCACAGTCAGGGGAGGTGATCTGGCTCCGTGACGGTCAGTGCACCCCAGCCCCGCAATGCCTCCCCATCCCCCACACTGACCCCACACTGACCCCACACTGTCCCCACACTGACCCCACCCCCCACACTGACCCCACACTGACCCCACCCCCCCACACTGACCCCACCCCCGCAAAGCCTCCCCATCCCCCACACTGACCCCACCCTGACCCCACACTGACCCCACCCCCGCAAAGCCTCCCCATCCCCCACACTGACCCCACCCTGACCCCACACTGACCCCACCCCCGCAAGGTCTCCCCACCCCCACACTGACCCCACACTGACCCCACCCCCCCACACTAACCCCACACTGACCCCACCCCCGCAAGGTCTCCCCATCCCCCACACTGACTCCACCCTGACCCCACACTGACCCCACCCCCGCAAGGTCTCCCCATCCCCCACACTGACCCCACACTGACCCCACCCCCGCAAGGTCTCCCCACCCCCACACTGACCCCACCCTGACCCCACACTGACCCCACACTGACCCCACCCCCTCACACTGACCCCACACTGACCCCACCCCCCCACACTGACCCCACCCTGACCCCACCCTGACCCCACCCCCCACACTGACCCCACACTGACCCCACACTGAGCCCACACCGACCCCACACTGACCCCACCCCCCCACACTGTCCCCACACTGACCCCACCCCCCCACACTGACCCCACACTGACCCCACACCCCACACTGAGCCCACACTGAGCCCACACTGACCCCACCCCCCCACACTGACCCCACACTTACCCCACACTGACCCCACCCCCCACACTGACCCCACCCCCCCACACTGACCCCCCACTGACCCCACCCCCCACACTGACCCCACACTGACCCCACCCCCCACACTGACCCCACCCTGACCCCACCCTGACCCCACACTGACCTCACACTGACCCCACACCCCTTGTCCTCTCTGTTACTCACTCCACCAAGCTGTGTACCACTCCCAGTGACTCCAGCATGTTGTACCCGGTTATGCCGGCGTCCACAGTTGCAGAGACGGTCAGGTGTGACAAGGTGACCGGCGGTGTGGGGGTATCGCCGTCATTGACGCGGTGACTGTACTTGCAGGTGCCCTGCTGAAGGAGTCTCCTTTGGTGAAGATTGACACGTCTGCTCACGACACCCAGCTAACTCTCGCTCACGTCTACAAGGAAGACGAGGGGTTGTACACTGTCTGTCTCTTCACACCGACCGGGTGTAAGGAACACAGTGGATATGTGTTTGTCAGAGGTATGGAGCCCACACAACTCTCTGCTCCAACTCACGTGCACCGGGGTTTCAACCTTCTCTTTAAACATATCACAATAGGGCCCAGAGTGCTGGACAGGCAGGTCAGGCAGCAACTGTGGAGAACATGGATAGGTGATGTTTCACAGAGTGCTGGAGTAACTCAGCGGGTCAGGCAGCATCTGTGGAGAACATGGATAGGTGACGTTTCAGGTTGGGACCTTTCTTCAGACTTGCCAGGCTTTGCCTCGCCCCCCCTACTCCATCAGCCTGAAGAAGGGTCCTGACCCCAAACATCGTCTGTCCATTCCCTCCACAGATGCTGCCTGACCCGCTGAGTTCCTCCAGCACTTTGTGCTTTGCTCATGATTCCAGCATCTGCAGTTCCTTGCGTCTCCATTGAATTCCTGTTGTGTATGTACGTGTTCACTTACGATGGGTTAACTGACCAAGGCACCATCTCCTTAGGGCGGCACGGTGACGCAGCGGTAGAGCTGCTGCCTCACAGCGCCAGAGACCTGACTACGGGTGCTGTCTGTACGGAGTTTGCATGTTCTCCCCGTGACCTGCGTGGGTTTTCTCCGGGTGCTCCGGTTTCCTCCCACAATCCAAAGACGTACAGGTTTGTAGGTTATTTGGCTCGGTATTTATGTAAATTGTCCCTAGTGTGTGTAGGATCGTGTTAGTCTGCGGGGGTCGCAGGTCAGCGCGGACTTGATGGGCTGAAGGGCCTGTTTCTGCTCTGTATCTCTAAACTAAAAGCTACAATCTCTCGGCACAGACGCTGCGGCCGCAGAGCCCGGAGCAGCGGGATCGCCTCTGGATGTGGAATGCCGGGATGTTCACAGGGATTACGTCCTCGTTGCCTGGAAACCACCGAGCGCTGATGGAGGCTGCGCGGTGATTGGCTACCTCATCGACAGGTGGGCAACTGGAATATGTCGCTCCCTCTTATGCAGACGAGTGAATGGTCCCCAGACCTCCCGCACCAGGGACCGCACTTACAACCCCACAGGGTGGGGACCCGGTCCCCAGTTGGTAGCTTAATGGAGCAAATTAGACCATTCAGCCCATCGAGTCTATCCTCCTGCAGCCCTTACTGTACAACACGGCTGTGCACTGATGTAAACAAGGACCCTAGGTAGCAATGTTACAAAATTTTGAGATTTAAAAAATAAAGTCTGCAATTTATCCCATCAGATAAAGCATTAAAAGAAGTTTAATTTGACACTTAATTCACTTTCATATCTTCAGTATTAAAAAAGTTATGGCCATTATCATACTCAGAAATTAGCATCTAGTTCCCTATTGCTTTTTCATTGACTTAACACAAAAGCTGTGATCGAGGACAGTTAAAAGCCCATAACTTTCTTAAAAATTATGATAACTGAAAGAAATTTTCAGTTATTATAGATTGAAGCATTCTGAAACTAATATGAAACAATCTTACTTCGAAGACATGAAAGTAAAGCATATAATTAGTTAGTTACCTAATTGTAGCCAATTACAAAATTCAATTACTAGATCTAAACATCTATCAATTTCTTAAGAATAGATTAACATTTTTAAATAGCCTAAGTGTCCAAATAACATTCACACAATAATTCACAATATAACATAATTTTCAAATCTCATTTTCATGAATTTACAGGCCAAATGGAAGGAATTGAATGTTTAATACCTGTAAATTAATGGGGATTTAAATCATCTTGTGAGTGAGGATTTCTGGAACGCGATCTTTTGGAACGTTAATTTGCGGTGAATTTAACCCCGTATTGGCATGAAAAATACTGCCGTTAATTCGGGGAATAAAATCACCGGGTCGCATGAAAAAATGTGAATTAAAGGCTTCTTAAGAAGCACTTTTATACATTTAAAGAAAGCACTTTCGTTTACCTGTCCCGTGTGTGAAATCCGTCCCCGTTATCGGCGTTGATGCTTCAGGAGCTGCTTTTAAAATGACTCTAGCGCTGACATTGACGATTTAATTTTTTTTTTTAATTCACAAAACGCCGGTAGGAACGATTTGTCTGCCAAGGCTTGTACTCAAACAAAATATTAACCAGGACAAGGGAGGAGAAACCCGCGTTTTAACCCCGCCCCCCCTTAAAGGCGCCAAAATCGCGCACACGGCCAGTGGCAGAATTACAGCGCGACTGAAGGTAAGTATTGTAACATACCTACCCTAGGTGTCAGGGGTTATGGGGAGAAGGCAGGAGAAAGCCCACCGAGTCTACTCCACCATTCAATCATGGCTGATCTATCTTCCCCTCTCAACCCCATTCTCCTGCCTTCTCCCCATAACCCCTGACACCTCGGGTCACGGCGTCTGTACGGAGTTTGTACCTTCTCCCCGTGACCTGTGTGGGATTTCTCCGGGTGCTCTGGTTTCTTCCCACATTCCAAAGACGTACAGGTTTGTAGGTTCATCGTCTTCTGTAAATTGCTTCAAGAACTAGTGAATGGATGATGGCTGGTCAGGTTTAACTTGGCATCATGTTCGGCACGGACCTTGTTTCCAGGCTGTTTCTCTAAACCGAACTAAAGGAATTGTCATGTCATGTCAAAGTGACGTTTACCTGTGCAACACCTTACATAGAACAGTACAGCACAGGAACAGGCCCTTCAGCCCACAATGTCCGTGCTGAACATGATGCCAAGTTAAACTAATCCCCTCAGCCTGCACATGATCCGTATCCCTCCATTCCCTGCATATCCATGTGCATGTCTAAAAGCCTCTTAAACACCACTATTGTATCTGCCTCCACCCCCACCCCCGGCAGCATGTTCCAGGCACCCACCACCCTCTGTGTAAAAAAAACCTGCCCCACACATCTCCATGAAACTTAAAGATATGCCCCTTAGTCTTTGATATTTTCACTATGCGGGAAAAGGTTCTGACTGATAGAGTGGATGTGGAGAGGATGTTTCCACGAGTGGGAGAGTCTAGGACCAGAGGTCACAGCCTCAGAATGAAAGGACGTTCCTTTAGGAAGGAGATGAGGAGGAATTTCTTTAGTCAGAGGGTGGTGAATCTCTGGAATTCATTGCCGCAGAAGACCGTGGTGGCCAAATCAATGGGTATTTTTAAGGCAGAGACAGATAGATTCTTGATTAGTGCGGGTGTCAGAGGTTATGGGGAGAAAGCAGGAGAATGGGGTTCGAAGGGAGAGATAGATCAGCCTTGATTGAATGGACTTGATGGGCCGAATGGCCTAATTCTTCTCCTATCACATGAACTATGCCTCTCATCACGTTATCTCACTTTGTTTTTACAAATGAACGTCCGGTCCATGGAGATTGCTGGTTTGTTTTACTGTGTGTGTGTGTGTGTGTGTGTGTGTGTGTGGTTCTAGGAAGGAGGTGGGGAGTGAGGAGTGGGTTCAGTGTAACCACATCCCGGAGAAGATGTGCAAGTTTCCAGCCGTGGGTCTGTGCGAAAACCACACGTACCAGTTCCGTGTTCGAGCCGTGAACGGAGCGGGGATCAGCCGTGCATCACGCGTGTCGGAGCCCGTGACCGTGATCGACCGCACGGCAGCCAGCAGGATCATGCGTGTGTATCTCCCCACCCCTCCCCCCTCTCCCCCTCTCCATAACCCTCCCCCCTCTCCGCACCCCTCCCACCATCCCTCCCCCACCCCTCCCCCCTCTCCCCATCCATACCCCCACCACTCCCCCATCCTCTGCCCACCACTCCCCACACCCCCCCACCCTCTCCCCACCCCTCCCCCACCCTCTCCCTAACCCTCCCCCCACCCCTCCCCCACCCTCTCCCTAACTCTCTCCCCACCCCTCCCCCCATCCCTCCCCCACCCCTCCCCCTCTCCCAACCTCTCCCCATCCATACCCCCACCACTCCCCCCACCCCTCCCCACCCTCTCCCCACCATTTCCCCCACCCCTCTGCCACCCTCTGGTTGGGCTGAATTTGATGGGCCGAATGGCCTAATTCTGCTCCATTATACGTTGTTACTGGGCGTGCGGTGATTAATCTGTCTCCTTTGCCGCCGGCAGGGATATGGACGGATCGGGGTGAGATCGTGGTCACCAAAGACGAGCTTGAAGGTGAGCTGGAGTACAGGTGTCCGTGTATCTGTGTGAATGTTGCCCATTACAAGGGGTGAGAGGGGCAGAGCGCTGAGCGGCACAGTTCTGCAGCGGGTAGTGCCGCTGCCTCACAGCCCCAGAGACCCGGGTTCGATCCTGACCTCGGGTGCTGTCTGTGAGGAGTTTGCACGTTGCCCTTGCGACTGTGTGGGTTTTCCCCGGGTCCTCCGGTTTCCTCCCACATCCAAAGACGTGCAGTTTGTAGGTTAATTGGCTCGGTAAAAATTATGAGTTGTCCCAGGTGTGTGTAGGGCAGTGCAAGTGGGCGGGGATCGCTGGTCGGCACCAACTCAGTGGGCCGAAGGGCCTGTTTCCGCACTGTATCTCGAAAGTCCAAACTAAACTCAACGCGGGTTCGATCCTGACTTCGGGTGCTGTCCGCGTGGGTTTCCTCCGGGTGCTAAAGTCTCCTCACACATCCCAAACACGTGCAGGTTTGTAGGTTAATTGGCCGTCTATAACTTGTCCCTAGTGTGTAGGGAGTGGATGGGAAAGTGGGATAACGTAGATCTAGTGTGAACGGGTGGTCGATGGTCAGCGTGGACTCGGTGGGCCGAAGGGCCTGTTTCCACGCTGTGTCTCTACTAGTGTACGGGGTGATCACTGGTCGGCATGAACCCGGTGGGCTGAAGGGCCTGTTTCCACGCTGTGTCTAAACTAAACTAAACTACCATTGCTGTTTTGCAGGAGATGTGCGCGTCCCGCTGCCTCCGACCCAGCTCCGAGTGACCGAGGTAGGACAGACGTACGCTGCTCTTGGCTGGAACGAGCCGGACCCTCGAGGTCGTGAGCCCCTCACCTACTGCGTGGAAAAGGTGGACATTAGTACGGGTGTCAGGGGTTATGGGGAGGAGGCAGGAGAATGGGGTTAAGAGGGAAAGATAGATAGAAACAGAAAACATAGAAAATAGGCGCAGGACTAGGCCATTCGGCCCTTCGAGCCAGCACCGCCATTCAATATGATCATGGCTGATCATCCACAATCAGTACCCCATTCCTACTTTTTCCCCATATCCCTTGATTCCGTTAGCCCCAAGAGCTAAACCTAACTCTCTCTTGAAAACATCCAGAGAATTGGCCTCCATTGCCTTCTGTGGCAGAGAATTCCACAGATTCATAACTCTCTGGGTGAAAAAGTTTTTCCTCATCTCAGTCCTAAATGACCTACCCCTTATTCTTAAACTGTGACCCCTGGTTCTGGACTCTCCCAACATCGGGAATTTTTTTCGTGCATCTAGCCTGTCCAATCCCTTAAGAATTTTATATGCTTCTATAAGATGCCCTTTCATCCTTCTAAATTCCAGGGAATACAAGGCCAGTCGATCCATTCTTTCATTATATGTCCAATCAGCCACGATTGAATGGCAGAGTAGACGAGTCTGAAGAAGGGTTTCGGCCCCAAACGTTGCCTATTTCCTTCGCTCCATAGATGCTGCTGTACCCGCTGAGTTTCTCCAGCATTTTTGTGTACCGGCAGAGTAGACTTGATGGGCCGAATGGCCTAATTCTGTTCCTATCACTTATGACCTTACAAACAAGCACTGGTGGTGCAGGACCCGGCCGTCATCACTCCCTGCATGTCTCCCCAAGCCTCTGGCACAAGAGCTGACTGACCACAGCACTCCCAGCACTTGCACAACATTGAACCATTACCTAGTCAGTCATTAGTTTATTGACACGTGTACCGAGGTAAAGTGAAAAGCTTTAGTTGCATGCTACAGCCAGACATAAAAACAGCTTTTATCCATGAGTAGTTGCTCTACTCAACAGCCAAAAATCTGTAGCCTCCCTTTGATCTGGTATTTTGTTGGTTCACATGCTTGATCAATGGTGTTTTATCATTAATGTTTTATTATTATTATCGTTTAGTGTTTTCTGAGTCATTCGTAACTGTCACTGTATGTCATGTTGTTACTTGTGGGCGGAGCACCAAGGCAAATTCCTTGTATGTGAATACTTGGCCAATAAACTTACTTACTTACTTACTTAACCAATCAGCGGAATGACAATATATGATTACAATCGAGCCACCCACAGTGTACGGATAGAGGATAATAAAGAGAATAATGTTTCGTGCAAGATAAAGCCAGTAAAGTCCAATCAATGATAGTCAGAGGGTCACCAAAGAGGTAGATAGTAGTTCAGGACTACTCTCTAGTTGTGGTAGGATGGTTCAGTTGCCTGATAACAGCTGGGAAGAAACTGTCCCTGAATCAGGAGGTGTGCGTTTTCACACTTCTGTACCTTTTGCCCGATGGGAGAGGGGAGAAGAGGAGTGAGCGGGGGTGAGACTGGTCCTTGATTATGCTGCTTTCCTTGCCGAGGCAGCGTGAGGTGTAAACCTCCTCTATTGTTTGGGCAGCGGGAAAGGAATTCCGATTTGACCCAAAACGAAATAGTTACTGACATCCTGCACAACTTAAAGCGTTGGCTTCATCAGACTCACAGCCACGGATAAGCCAGAGTATTCTTTAAAAAAATGTGAAAACATGAATTTCTGGCTGGAAGAAATGGATCAGCAACTAGATTGGTTAAGGATGGAAAAGGAAGACTGTTTGCCTTTTGAAATTGGTTCGATTATGTTTACTCCCACAAAACTGCACAAAAAAACCTATAGGGAAAACCCTATAATATACAGTGGTATACGAATCTGGAAATAATTAAAAAAGACTTTAAAAATTGGATAATATATCACTCTGTTTCCCCATTGTAAACAACCATTTATTTAAACCCTCCATATTCGAGAAAGGTTTTACACAATGGAAAAATTATGGGATTAAAAAAATGGGACATCTCTATAGGAAAGGCATTTTTCTTTCATTTCAGGAGTTAAAACAGATTTACGGATTACACTCAAATAACTTTTTCAGATATCTACAATTTAGAGATTATGTTAAATCTAATACACAAGATTATAGGACTAGGGAACCAGAAAACCTTGATGAATGTTTGAATAAACATCCTAATACAGAAAAATGAATAACTTATATTTATAATACCCTCTTAGATAGCGAGGTCCCATCGATGGAATTATATAGATTTAGGCCAACCTATAACGAAAGATATTTGGGATGAAAGTCTACAATATATACATCACTGTTCGTTAAATGCCAGACATGCCTTAATACAATTTAAAGTATTACATAGATTACATTACTCTAAAACAAAACTAAACAGAATCTTCCCACATATCTCTCCTATCTGTCACAAATGTCAGCATCTAGAGGCTAAATTAACGCATACTTTTGTAAATTGTATAAAAATCAAAAATTTCTGGATTAATATTTTTAGAATAATTTCTGAAGTTGTTAATACCCAATTGGATCCCGACTCAAAACTAATAATACTAGGAATATCAGTACAAAGCCTAACACTCACAACAAGCCAAAGAAACTTTCTCGACTATAGTATAATAACTGGGAAAAAATTAACATTAAAATTTTGGAAAGGTCCTATAAGCCCCACATTTAAAATGTGGGTTATGGAAATGTCGGAGACCCTACACTTGGAAAGAATTAGACTTGTCTTAATGGACAAACAAGAACTTTTTGTCAGAATATGGTCTCCATTCATTGACTATTTGAAGAGGTAGATCGGTTCGGTGTGGGAACCTAACTGAAGATTGAACTCAGGATTAGATGAAAAGTTATACGTTATAACCTACGAACATATCTCCAATGATGTATTATTAGTAAATTATTCCACTCTTATTTATTATGCCACTTGTTCTTTTTTCTTTCTCTCTTACTCTCTATCTATAAAAAAAACTAGAAGCAGCATCAATTCACAACTGATAATATTAATAATGTACGACTGATATACATGAAATGTTTTTATTATGATATGTGCTTGCTTCTGATAAAAATATAATTTAAAAAAAAAGAAAAAAGTGAAATAGTGGATGTGAAACAGCAGCAAATTCCACCTAATTATAATGAACTTCAACTAAATTATCTGTCCATATTGCCGCAGTTGAACAGGTCCATACACACAAATGCACAACAGATAATATTTAACAATAGATTCAATAAAACAATCAATGAATAACCATAATGCTAGGTATCCATAATAGTGCAAGAAGCATAATCTGTCACCCAAAGACACAGTCCATAGATGATTCCCCCCGGCAATGCTGTCTGACCTGCTGAGTTCACCAGCACTTTGAAAGACACAGAGTGCTGGAGTAACTCAGCGGGTCAGGCAGCATCTGTGGAGAACATGGATAGGTGACGTTTCAGTTCTGAAGAAGGATTAGTCTGAAGAAGAGTCCTGACCCAAAACATCACCTATCCATGTTCTCCACAGATGCTGCCTGTCCCGTTGAGTTACTCCAGCACTCTGTGAAACGTCACCTATCCATGTTCTCCACAGATGCTGCCTGACCCGCTGAGTTACTCCAGCACTTTATGTCTTTTTCATTACATGAATACTTTTGCCTCTTGCTGGGTTAAGTCCTGAGTGCCAACTGTATCCTGGATCAGGATTGCAATATAGTTATTTAATATTTAGTATTAAATAAGTTCATAACTTCCGATGGTAGCAGTGAGATGAGAGCGTGGCCAGGGTGGTGTGACTCATTGATGATGTTGGTGTCTTTCTTTGGTATCAACCAACACCTGCAGTTCCTTATTGTGACATCCGCCAGCACTTTGTTGTGTAGCTGAAGTATATTATCTGTACAAATGGTTCTGTACGTAATTAACTAACCACAATTCACGTTGAGCGTTTCCGTTCTGTTCCCCTGCAGTGTGTGGTCGGCAGTGACAGCTGGCAGCAAGCAAGCATGGGCATTACCGTCAGCTGCCCGAGGTTTGCAGTGACTGGGCTGGACAAAGGGAAGGTGTACACCTTCCGAGTGAAATCTGTCAACAAATACGGAATCAGTCAGCCATCACCACCTTCCCAGGGCATTTCATTTGGACAGATACCAGGTAACATCACACAACTGCCTCCACCATCAGTTGTGTAGGAAGGAACTGCAGATGCTGGTTTAAACCAAAGATAGACACAAAATGCTGGAGTAACTCAGACACATGGATAGGTGACGTTTCACAGAATGCTGGAGTAACTCAGTGGGTCAGGCAGCATCAAAACACCACCTATCGATGTTCTCCAGGGATGCTGCCTGACCCGCTGAATTACTCCAGCACTCTGTGTCTTTTTTTGTGAACCAGCATCTGCAGTTCCTTGTATTTAATTGTAAAGGTGTGTGTTTCTAAGAATGATGTGGAGGGGAGCTGGTCACAGGGAGAATCGTGGTTAAGGTGACTTGAAGTAACCAGCGTTAACTAGTCACCATCTCTACTGATCAACGTATCGTCTGCCTATCACTGGGACTGATTCAGGCAACTGAACCATCCGACCACAACCAGAGAGCAGTGCTATCTACCTCATTGGTGACCCTCGGACTATTCTTTATTTAAGAAAGAACTGCAGATGCTGGAAAAATCTAAGGTAGACAAAAATGCTGGAGAAACTCAGCGGGTGAGGCAGCATCTATGGAGCGAAGGAAATAGGCGATGTTCCTTCAATCGCTCCATAGATGCTGCCTCACCCGCTGAGTTTCTCCAGCATTTTTGTCCACCTCAGATTATCCTTGATCAGACTTTGCTGACGTTACCTTGCACTAAACGTTATTCCCTTATCATGTATCTATCCATTCTGCTGACTGGTTAGCACGCAACAAAAGCTTTTCACTGTACCTCGGTACACGTGACAATAAATTAAACTGAGTCTTTGTTTGCCCCGCAGCTGCCCCCTGCTGTCCGCGCAACGTTGTACCTGTGCGTGACTCCAGGACGTCAGTGCAGCTCCTGTGGGAAGGGCCTGAAGATGAAAACGAACTGATTGGTTTCTACGTTTACGCTTGCCAAGTTGGGACCAACAACTGGGAGATCTGCAACAATAAACCAGTCAATACAAACAGGTCGGGATTGCATTTAACTCGAATAAAACCAGACTAGACCTAGGTCTAGATGTAGTACGATCATCACTCAGCACTGGACAATTTTATACTGGACAATTTTTTTATAACATTTATCAAGCCAACCTACAAACCTGTTAGATGTGGCCCTTGTGGCTAAGGGGATCAGGGGGTATGGAGAGAAGGCAGGTACGGGATACTGAGTTGGATGATCAGCCATGATCATATTGAATGGCGGTGCAGGCTCGAAGGGCCGAATGGCCTACTCCTGCACCTATTTTCTATGTATCTATGTATCTATGTAACCAAAGATCCTATAGCATGTAACCCTTTGGAGTGTGGGAGGAGACCGAAGATCTCGGAGAAAATCCACACAGGTCACGGGGAGAAGGTACAAACTCCATACAGACAGCACCCGTAGTCGGGATCGAACCTGGGTCTCTGGCGCTACCTTCTTGCTGTAAGGCAGCAACTCTACCGCTGCGCCACTGTGACTGACCTGTGTAATCAATGGAAGTTTAGAGTCAGTGGATGATAGAGTTGTTTCATGGTGACCGGTTCCGGGCGTTAGACGTGTATTCTGGGAGTTGAGAAGAATGAGGCTGGTCTGATTGAAGCATGCCAGATTTTCTTAAGGGTGCGTGACGAGGTCGATGTGGAAAAGCTTCCACAAGTGGGTCAGTCTCGGGTGAGTGGGTGAAGGAGCAAGATTAGGGGGCTGTCATTAAAAACTCTGGGGTTCTGGGTTTCTTAGAGTCATAGAGTCATAGGGCGGCATGGTGGCACAGCGGTAGAGTTTGCTGCCTTACAGCGCTTGCAGCACCAGAGACTCAGGTTCAATCCTGACTACGGGTGCTGTCTGTACGGAGTTTGCACGTTCTCCCCGCGACCGCGTGGGTTTTCTCCGAGATCTTCGGTTTCCTCCCACACTCCAAAGACGTACAGGTTTGTAGGTTGATTGGCTTGGCGTATGTGTAAAAATAAATTGTCCCAAGTGTGTGTAGGGATAGCGTTAATGGCATTAATGTGCGGGGATCGCTGGTCGACGCGAACTCGGTGGGCTGAAGGGCCTGTTTCTGCGCTGTATCTCTAAACTAAACCAAACTAGACTAAAGTCACACAAGCGGCCCTTTGGCCCAACTCGTCCATGTCCACCAAGATGCCCATCTGCCCACATTTGGCCCCTCTCCTCTAGACATTTTACCTATCTTTTATCTAAATCTTTTCTTGCAGAGGGTGGTAAATCACTGGAGGCCAGTGAAGGTGTGATCATTTAAGGAGGAGATGGAGATATTGTTAAGGGTTGGGGAACTGGAACAGGAGGAGCTGTGACGTGTGGCAGGACTACTGTGATTAGAGTAATGGCGGGGACAGGCTGAAGGGCCGAGTGGCCTACACCTGCTCCTATTTTCTTACCTGAAAATTTACAGTTGAAACCAAACTTTCCGTTGTTCAATCTATATTGATTCATATGAACTAAACACACTCACCACCACCCTTTGCGTGAAATGTTACCCCTCAGATTCGTAGGAACGGGGTACTGATTCTGGATGATCAGCCATGATCATATTGAATGGCAGTGCTGGCTCGAGGGGCCGAATGACCTACTCCTGCAACTATTGTCTATTGTCTATTGTATTAAATCATCCCCCCCCCCCACTCACCTTAAACCCATGTCCTGTGGTTCTCATAGAAAATAGGTGCAGGAGTAGGCCATTCGGCCTTTCGAAATAGCACTGCTATTCAAATGACCATGGCTGATCATCCAAAATCAGTACCCCATTCCTGCTTTCTCCCCATATCCCTCGATTCTTTCATCATATGTCAGTCCCACCATCCCGGGATTTAACCTGGGTGAACCTACGCTGCACTCCTCCCCTACTCTGGGCAAGAGACTCTGTGCGTGTAAGAGGCTGGGGAGACTCATGAGAGACGTGTGTCCATCTGCTAGATTCACAGTGCACGGCCTCAGTCCACGGAAGGAATACGTGTTCCGTGTGAAATCCGTCAGCCCCGCTGGACTCAGTGACTACTCCGTGGAATCCACACCGATCATTGTCGACAGCAGCATCTGTGAGTATAACATCAACGGTCTGTCAGTGTTGGAAATTACTGCCGCAAGCGTGATCTTACCAAGATGGAACAATGTTTGCATGCAGGAGCTCCGTGTCTGAAGAATGGTCACCCTCTCCTTCTCCTCCGGAGATGCTGCCTGTCCCGCTGAGTTATTCCAGCATTCTGTGTCTATCTTCGGCGATCCAAGACTCTGAATTATCCGCATTGCGATTCTAGCCATAAATAGACAATAGACAATAGGTGCAGGAGTAGGCCATTCAGCCCTTCGAGCTAGCACCGCCATTCAATGTGATCATGGCTGATCGTCCCAATCAGTAGCCGTTCCTGCAAATGTTACTGCATTTGTAAACATTGTTCTGCATTAAATGTACGGAAGCCGTAAGTGTTTGAAAAGTGCTGGCAGACGTTGGAATACTGAGCAAAACTACAAAGTGCTGGAGGAACTCAGCGGGTCAGGCAGCATCTGTGCAGGGAATGGATTGATGACATTTCGGGTCAGACCCTCCTCCAGACTACTTGAGACTGAGGGGGCCCGACCCAAAGCAACAGCTGCCCAATCTGAAGAAGGGTCTCGACTCGAAACGTCACCCATTCCTCAGCCTGTCCCGCTGAGTTACTCCAGCATTTTGTATCCATCTGCCTATTTCCTTCCACAGATGCTGTCTGACCCGCTGAGTTCTTCCAGCACTTTGTGTTTTGAGACTCTTGTTGACAAAGTCATGTTATAACAGTAAACACAAGCAGCGTGCTGCAATGCAGGTTACAGGCTGAACATGGGCTCTGCTTTGTGAAGCCTATGGTAGCAGTGAGAAACCAAATGGGTGGCAGGGTGGTGCAGCGGTAGAGTTGCTGCCTCACAGCGCCAGAGACCCGGGTTCCATTCCGGCTACGTACACTCATCACCATCCCCGAGTTCCCCATTCCCCTTATATCCCCCTCTTTCCCATCCCCCCTGTCCCCTTCCACCCACATCTTTCCCCCCTCACCTTAAACCCATGTCCTCTGGGTGTCAAATCCTCAACTCTTTGCAAATCCTCAACTCTGGTGCATTTACCCGATCTATTCCTTGAGTTTAGAAAAGTTATCCTCTTTTTGGAAACATATGGTGCAACACAAGTGTAAAAGCTAATCCGTGACTGGGTGAGGAATGGTCAAGTATATAAATACGATCTCCTTACTTCTCTTTTCTTTTTCTTCTCTTTTTTTCTTTTACTCTTTTTCTTCTATTTTCTATTTCTTAACTTTCTTCTTTCACTCTCTATTTTTCTTTTTCACACACTATATATCTCACATTTTTCTATTCTTCATTATCTAATTTCTTTTTCTTTTTCTTCTTTATTACAAAATTTAAAAAAATAAGAAGCTGTACATAAAATGTATTATGAAAATATGATTGTATACAATTGTACTTACTTCTAATAAAAATAAATAATAAATTAAAAAAAATAATTTAAAAAAATAAAAGTTATCCTGATGCATTTTCCTCTCCAGCCCTTCCATCTGCTCCCTATGGACTAACGCTACTGAGCTCAGGAAAGAGGGAGATGGTTATTGCCTGGAAGAAGCCCAAATTCCCGATCGGTCCGGATATCCTGGGCTATTACCTGGATTGCTGTGATGCAGCAGTGGCTGAGTGGCATGAAGTGAATATTAAACCCATCAAGACCAGAGTCTATAAGGTAAGGCAGGCTCACACATCATCTCATAAGATCATACTCTAAGTCAAAGGATCATAAGATCATAAGTGATAGGAGTAGAAATAGGCCATTCGGCCCATCAAGTCTACTCCGCCATTCAATCATGGCTGATCTATCTCTCCCTCCTTACCCCATTCTCCTGCCCTCTCCCCATAACTCCTGACACCCTACTAATCAAGAATTTATCTCTCTCTGCCTTAAAAATATCCATTGACTTTGCTTCCACAGCCTTCTGTAGCAAGGTGAGGAGGGAAAGATTTAATAGGAATCTGAGGGGTAACTTTTTCACACAAAGGGTGATGGGTTTATGGAACGAGCTGCCAGAGTTTAGTTTATTGTCACGTGTACCGAGGTAGAGTGAAAAGCTTTTGTTGCGTGCTAACCAGTCAGCGGAAAGTCAATACAGGATTAGGTCGTAGGAGGAGGTAGTTGAGGCAGGGACTATCGCAACGTTTAAGAAACAGTTAGACAGGTACATGGATAATATAGGTTTAGAGGGATATGGGCCAAACGCAGGTAGGTGGGACTAGTGTAGCTGGGAAATGTTGGTCAGTATGGGCAGGATGGGCTGAAGGGCCTGTTTCCATGCTGTATCACTCTATGACTAGTGTAGTTGGGACATGTTGGTCAGTATGGGCAGGATGGGCTGAAGGGCCTGTTTCCACGCTGTATCACTCTATGACTAGTGTAGTTGGGACATGTTGGTCGGTGTGGGCAGGTTGGGCTGAAGGGATGGTTTCCACACTGTGACTCTCTCTATCTGACGTTTCTCTCCTCTGTAGATTGGGAATCTAACCGAGGGCCGTTTCTACGAGTTCCGTGCCTTTGCCATGAACTGGGCCGGGGTCGGCCCTTCCTCGTCCGTCAGCGATCAGTTTAAATGTGAGCAGTGGACCACACCTCAACCAGGTGAGTGCCCTGCCCATCGATCGTAGAGCCAACCCCGCAGGTGTGGAATGAGTGTGGCAGGTAGGGACTCTATCAGGATTTTTATTGACAAATGCTTTCAAAACTTGAGCCAGACACCCCGGGTTCGATCCTGACTACGGGTGCTGTCTGTACGGAGTCTGTACGTTCTCCCTGTGACCGCGTGGGTTTCCTCCGGGCGCTCTGGTTCACTCCCACACACTAAAGACGTACAGGTTTGTAGGTTAATTGGCTTTGGGTTAAATTGTAAATTTAAGTGGTAGTGGTAGTGTTTGGGGGTCGCTGGTCAGCGTGGACTCGATGGGAAACAGGACCTGTTTCCCTGCTATATCACTGAACTAACCTGTGGCCAGCAGTCCACCGGCCCGGGGTGGGTTGGTGTGAATGTTTATACGTAATGTTTTTAGCTAAACCTTCTCCTGAAATGCCTTGCGATGTTTGGCAGGTTCAACTGTTTCATAATTGGATTTTGCTGTAAATAAGTGGATCTTCTGAGGACATAGAACGGTTCAGCACAGGTCCAGGCCCTTCGGCCCACAATGTCCATGTTGAACATGATGCCGTTAAACTGATCTCCTCTGCCTGCACGTGATCCGTATCCCTCCACTCCCCGCATATCCACGTGCCGATCTAAAAAAAACCTTCAACACCACTATCGTATCTGCCTCCACCCCCACCCCTGGCAGCGAGTTCCAGGTGCCCACCACCCTCTGTATAAAACAACCTGCCTCGCATATTAACCTTAAATTTTGCCCACCTCACCTTAAAGCCAAGCCCTCTAGTCTATGACATTTCCACCCTGGGGATAAGGTTCTGACTGTCTACTCTATCTGTGGCTGTGATCATTTGACAGAGTTCTATACTTTCTTTCCCGCTCTATGTACCTGTGTACCATGCCCGCGTCTGTCCTGGTGATTTGCCCGTGACGTTACCTGTGACGGTGGGTTGTGTGTTGCCTCCACAGGTCCGCCCTTCCACCTGGAGTGTACAGAGGTCCGCAGCAGCTCACTGCTCCTGCACTGGCAGCCCCCCCTCTACGCTGGGAAGGATCAAGTGACCGGCTACCTCCTGGAGCTGTGCGAGACGGAGGGAGGAGAATGGAGACTCATCAATGAAAAGCCAACACCCAGCACACACTTGAGGGTTTGTAAAACCTGCAGATGCTGGTTTACACCCGAAGACAGACACAAAATGCTGGAGTAACTCAGCAGGACAGGCAGCATCTCTGGAGAGAAGGAATGGGTGACGTTTCGGGTCGAGACTCTTCCTCAGACAAAAAACACGTCCTCCTACTTATCCTTGGACCATGATCCCACAGACGAGCACCAGACCTTAATATCACGCACCATTTTATTAAAATAACTGCGCCTCCTGGTCTGAAGAAGGATCTCGACCCGAAACTTCACCCATTCCTTCTCTGCAGGGTTTGTGAAATGTTCATCAGTTCCAGCCCAAACTGCACCCTGAGCAATGTACGATATGGCCAGTGATTTAGAGTGTCTCCTGCACGGATCCTCGCACTGTAAGGAAGCACTCTCTCCCAGAGACCCCTCCATAATGGAGAGGTAGGCGGTTAAGATCAGTTACTGTCTATTGGGCAAGGGAGCAGAGTTATTCAGACATTAGGGAAATGTTTTCCCAATGTTGGGTGAGTCCAGAACCAGGGGCCACAGTCTTAGAATAAAGGGGAGGTCATTTAAGACTGAGGTGAGAAAAAAACTTTTTCACCCAGAGAGTTGTGAATTTATGGAATTCCCTGCCACAGAGGCCAGTGGAGGCCCAATCACTGGATGGATTTAAGAGAGAGTTAGATAGAGCTCTAGGGGCTAGTGGAGTCAAGGGATATGGAGAGAATGCAGGCACGGGTTATTGATTGGGGACGATCAGCCATGATCACAATGAATGGCGGTGCTGGCTCGAAGGGCCGAATGGCCTACTCCTGCACCTATTTTCTATGTTTCTATGTAATTAAGACATTAAGTTGGAAAGAGCAGGAAAAGGATGTCACCTGGACTTTAGTTTAGTTTTTGTCACGTGTACCGGGATACAGTGAAAAGTGTTTGTTGCGTGCTAACCAGTCAGCAGAAAGACTACACATGATTACAATTGAGCCGTCCACAGTGTACAGATACAGGATAAAGGGAAGATAAAGTCCAGTAAAGTTCGATCAAAGATAGTCCGATGGTCTTCAGTGAGGTAGATGGGAGGTCAGGACCACTCTAGTTGATGAGATGTTGGTTCAGTTGCCTGATAACAGCTGGATAGAAACTGTTCCTGAATCTGGAGGTGTGCGTTTTCACACTTCTTGTGGGCGTGCGTTATAGGGAGGGGTTGGATAGGCTGGAACTGTGTGTCTTTGGAGCATAGAAGGCTGAGCGGTGACCTTATTGGATAGGACAGACAGAGGGATATGGGCTAAATGCAGGCAAATGGGACTAGCTTAGATGGGGCATCTCAAGATGGGCTGAGCTGAAGGACCTGTCTCCATGCTGTCCGACCATGGAACATGGAACACAGAACACAGAACATAGAGCATAGAACAGTACAGCACAGGAACAGTCCCTTCGGCCCACAATGTCTGTGCTGGACATGATGCCAAGACCATCTCTGCCTGTACATGGTCCCTACCCCTCCATTCCCTGCATATCAATGTGCTTCTTCAATCGTCTCTTCAACTCCACTATCGTGTCTGCCTCCACCACTACCCGACAGCACGTTCCAAGCACCCACCACCCTCTGTGTAAAACACCTGCCCCGTACATCCCCTTTAAACTTTGCCTCTATTGATGTTGGATAGGCCTCTAGTATTTAATATATTTGGTTTGCCTCTATGACTCGCGATGGACTGTTAAAGTGAACTGTTTTTCTCTTTCATCCCTTCAAGGTTTCTCCCTTGGAAGAAGGCAAGACTTACATTTTCCGAGTATGTGCGTTGAACTCGACGGGGGCCGGCGTTCCGTCCCTGCCGTCTGATCCTGTTTGTGCTTTAACCAGACCAGGTTTGGCCATTCCGCCGCCGTGTGACCCCTAGCCGTGCCCACCCTGACTTCAAACATCTAGTGGAATGTTTGTGACTGCCGGCAAGGCCAGGAACACTGCTAATGCCAACCCTGTGTTTCTCCACAGGGACCACGGAGATGGGGACTGGCGTGGATGAGGACGGCAACGTGTTCCTGGTTTTCCAGTGCCCTGAGGTCACTGACACATCAGAGTTCATTTGGTCCAAGGACGAGCAGGAAATCGCAACTCCTGAAAGAGTGCGGGTTGAAACTGCAGGAGATGTGTAGGTGCCCAGGAAACTCGACAACATTGCTAGGTTTATGTTTATTACTGTCGCGTGTACCGAGGTACAGGGAAAAGCTTTGTTTTGCATGCTATCCAATCAGATCAGGTAAAACTACACATAAATACAATCGGCAGCATCTATGGAGTGAAGGAAATAGGCAACGTTTCTGCCCGAAATGTTGCCTATTTCCTTTGCTCCATAGATGCTGCCGCACCCGCTGAGTTTCTCCAGCACTTTTGTCTACCTTCGATTTTCCAGCATCTGCAGTTCCTTCTTAAACATAAATACAATCAATTCGGACTCAGCAGAGCAAAGTTCATGGTCACAAATGATAGGAGCAGAATTAGTCCATTTGGCCCATCAAGTCTACTCCGCCATTCAATCATGGCTGATCTATCTCTCCCTCCTAACCCCATTCTCCTGCCTTCTCCCCATAACCTCTGACACCAGTACTGATCAAGAATCGATCTATCTCCGCCTTAAAAATATCCATTGACTTGGCCTCCACAGCCGTCTGTGGCAATGACTTCCAAAGGGGAAGATACAGAGTGCAGGATCTAGTTCTCAGCATTGCAGCGCATCAGTTCCAGGGACAAAGTCCAATATCCGCAATGGGGTAGAGGTGAATCAGACAGTACCCTGGCTTATGTACCTTAGGCTGTTCAGCAGCCTGATAACAGAGGGGAAGAAGCTGTTCCTGAGACTTTCCGCATTAAACAATGCAATAGTAGGAGATAAATAGGAGGCACAAAATCTTCTTGAAGGTGTTGTGATAGAAGCCCACAGGATCTGTGCAGTTCCACAACTTAGTTGAGACATATGAGACCACAGATGCTGAAATCCTGAGCTAAAATACAAAGTACTGGAGGGAATCAGGCTGAATCTGTGGGGGGTGTCTTCAGACTGACAGAGAAAGGAAGAGAGGTGAGGCAAGAGCTGGCAAGCACTAGGTGGATCCAGGTGAGGATGGGTTGATTGGCAGGCAGCAGCCAGGTGAGGGAGGGGAGGGGGAGAGAGTGGCGGGGGGATGGGGGTGTGAGGTTACAAACTCCATAGCGACAGCACCCGCAATCAGGATCGAACCCGGGTCCCTGGTGCTGTAAGGCAGCAACTCTACCGCTGCTCCACCGTGCCGCCCTAAATCATGAACATTCATCCATGAGGAAATAAAGAAACGCGTTGGAGATTGGGCAGGCTTGGGCTTTATTCCTCGGAGCGCAGGAGGCTGAGGGGGCGATCTTAGAAAGGTGTGTAGAATCATGAGGGGAATAGATCGGGTGAAATGTCTTTTTCCCAGAGTCGGGAAATCAAGAACCAGAGGACAAAGATGGAATGGGAAATATTTAGTAGAAACCTGAGTGGTGATGTTTTCACACAGAGGGTGGTGGGTGTACGGAACAAGCTGCCAGACTAGTTCAGGCAGGGACTATCAAAACATTGAAAATACATTTTGGCAGGTACATACTGTAGATAGGAATGTTTAGAGGGATATGGGGCAAAAGCTTGCTCTCTCTCTCTCCCCCTCTCTCACTTTCATTCTCTCTTCCTCTCTGTCATTCTATCACTCTCCCTCTCTCTCTCTCTCTCTCTCTCTGTCTCTCTCTCTCTCTCTCACACACACACACACACACACACTCTCTCGCTCTCTCTTTCTCTCCCTCCCTCCCTCTCTCTCACTTCCTGTCTCTCTCTCTCACTCTCCATCTCTCTCTCTCTCTCACTGTCTCTCCCTCCCTCCCTCTCTCTCACTCTCTGTCTCTCCCTCCCTCTCTCTCTCTCTCACACTGTCTCTCTCTCTCTCACTGTCTCTCTCTCTCCCTATCTCTCTCTCTCTCCCTGTCTCTCTCTCCCTCTCCCTCTCTCTCACTCTCCCTGTCTCTCTCTCCCTCTCTCCCTGTCTCTCTCTCTCTCACTGTCTCTCTCTCTCCCTCTCTCCAGGTGTAAGCTCATCCTCGTTGACCCAGCAGCTGCTGACCTGGGCATCTACAGCGTGCAGGTGACCGGTACTGATGGAGTTTCCTCCAGTCACACTTTAACTAACGAAGGTAAACTATTTCTCCATTCCCGTCAAATAACAAATGAACCCTTTGACGTGGAATCTAAAGTCTAAACGCTTTTTTTCAGAGCTGCAAAAGCTGAAGGAACTGAGCCACCGGAAAAAACACCCAGGTGAGTCTTTGTTGTGAAATGTCCCAGTTTTAAATCTTCTGGAAAACCAATGCGGTTAAACCACTTGCGTGTAGACCACAGAGAGTAGAACAGTGCAGCACGGGAACAGGCCCTTCGGCCCACAACGCCTGTGCTGAGCGTGAAGCAACTCATCCTTAATCTGAGAGACTTCTAAGAAGGAAACAATGACCACATGTGCTCCTGACCCAAGGTTTGGCCCAGGCTGGCGAGTCCCTGCATTCTGGTCCCAGGATGGATCTGCAATCCCTCCTTACAATTGCTCCACTCTCTTCAACCTCTCCTCCAACAGCAAGTCATGTATCTGTACATGTGGACGGCTCGATTGTAATCATGAGTAGTCTCTCCGCTGACTGGATAATAATAATAATAATAATAGATTTTATTTATATAGCGCTTTTCAGGACTCAAAGTCGCTTTACAATTGGGAGTCAGGAATAAACAAAACAAAATAGAGCAGTAAGACAGAGGGGGGGGGGGACATGGGACTAAGGGTATGCAGAGGTGAAGAGATGGGTCTTGAGGCGGGACTGGAAGATGGTGAGGGACTCAGAATTTCGGACCGGTTGTGGGAGGGAATTCCAGAGCCTGGGAGCTGCCCTGGAGAAGGCTCGCAACATAGCACGCAACATGAAAAAATGCTGTTCACTGTACCTCGTGACAGTAAACCAAACCAAACCAAACTAAACTACAGTGAGTTCTGCCAAGACCATGCATGGCTCCAACACCCAAGCCCAGCGAGAGCCAGGACACAGGTTAATACTGAGAATTCAACCACACATGGGAGGACTCGTGGGATGAGCCGTGGGAGGACCCGTTGGAGGACTCGTGGGAGGACTCATGGGAGGACCCGTCGGAGGACCCGTGGGAGGACCACTCAACAACCTTCTCCATCGTAACCCGACAGGAGGATGCAAACAAGTTGGAAAGTGAGAAACATAGAAACGTACAAAAATAGGTCCAGGAGTGGGCCATTCGGCCCATCGAGCCAGCACCGCCATTCTATATATCATCTGATCATGAGAGAGGGATTGAGAGCGCATTCATCATGTATCTTTATAAAGATCACAAGGATCGGTCTCTGCTGATGTACCGATCTCCAGACATGACGTGCTCTTTATGCGGTGAAATCGCTTGTAAATTTGCAGCTTTGGGTCGGACGAAAAGCATCTGTTGTGAACGACCGTCCTCTTTGTTCACACGTTTGACATTTGAAATGTGAAGGTTGTAACATTCATACATAGTTAATGTCTCTTAAAAATGAACAGCAAAAGGGTAACAAAAATGTCTCAACCACTCATTCCACAGTGTTTATTGAAAATGGCAAAGTTACATTGCGGTATTCTGGCTAAAGTTCATATTTATAACCGTGCGTGTTTCATCATGAACAGCCTCATTCCTGCCACCGTGGCCTTTCCAAATCACCCAACTGACAAGCGTCAACAAGGTCACAGCCCAAATAACAAATGATCTGGACCAGGGTGCTAAACCATGATGGGGGCACTCCAGGTGAGACAGATAAGTAATAAGCACACCTCCAGATTCAGGGACAGTTTCTTCCCAGCTGTTATCAGGCAACTGAACCATCCTCTCATCAACTAGAGAGCGGTGCTGACCTGCCATCGTTGACTCTAGGACTATCTTTAATTGGACTTTACCTTGCACTAAACATTATTCCCTTTATCCTGTATCTGTACACTGTGGACGGCTCGATTGTAATCATGTATTGTCTTTCCGCTGACTGGTTAGCATGCAACAAAAAAGATTTTCACTGTACCTCAGTACACGTGACAATTAATTAATTAAACTAAGCAAAAACGTACAGAATTTTACCAAATCTTGTTCTCAACATTAGCCAGAATACCCTGATGTAGCACCACGATTCTCAACTACAATGTGAATGAGTGACTTTTTGTCGCCCTTTTGCTGCTCATTTTCAAGAGTCATTAATTATGTATAAATTATAAGACTTTCACATTTCAAATGTCACACTTCAACAGATCAAATGTGTGAACAAAGAGAGGAAGAATGTTCAGATCGGGTGTTTTTTCTCTGACCTCGAGCTAGAAACTTTCCAGCAGACGTTCATAAATAGCGCATGACATAACTTGCCCTTGAGTCCTGAACATTCACACGTTAGCCAAAACATACAGGGCGGCACGGTGGTGCAGCGGTAGAGTTGCTGCCTTAAGGGCCTGTCTCACTTTCACAACCTAATTCACGACCTCTGCCGGGTTTGCCCTTAACTCATACTCGCAGCATGGTCGTCACGAGGTCATAGGAGGTCGTAGGTAGGTCGTAGCAGGCTGTGATGCTAGTCGTAGGTACTCGTGGCATCAAGTAGGTCGGGGCGATTTTCTAGCCTGATGAAAAATGTCCACGAGTAAAAAAGGTCGTGAATTAGGTCGTGAAAGTGGGACAGGCCCTTTACAGCGCCAGAGACCCGGGTTTGATCCCGACTACGGGAGCTGTCTGTACAGAGTTTGTACGTTCTCCCCGTGACCACGTGCGTTTTCCCCGAGATCTTCGGTTTCCTCCCACACTCCAAAGATGTATAGGTTTATAGGTAAATTTGGCATGGTAAATGTAAAAACTGCCCCTAGTGTGTGGAGGATAGTGTTAATATGTGGGGATCGCTGATCGGCGCGGACCCGGTGGGCCGAAGGGGCCTGTTTCCGCACTGTATTTCTAAACTAAATTTCAGATGCTGCAATGTTGAGTGAAAGCAAGGTTCTGAAGAAACTCAGCGGGTCAGGCAGCATCTGTGGAGGGAATAGACAGACGATGTTTCAGCTCAGGACTTTTCTTCAGACTTAAATTTTAGTTTAGTGACCACGTGGGTTTTCTCCGGGTGCTCCGATTTTCTCCCACACTCCAAAGATGTACAGGTTTGTAGGTTAATTGGCTTAGGTAAGTTGTAAAAATTGTCCCTAGTGTAAAGAATAGTGGTAGTGTACGGGGATCGCTGGTCAGTGCAGACTCGGTGGGCCAGAAGGCCTGTTTCTGCGCTGTATCTCTAAAGTCTAAAAGTAACGGGTCTGATCCTGTGTTAAATATACCTACTGACTTATCAATTCCCATCTGACCACAAGTTTCAGGGGCGATTATGTCTGGGTTTGCCCCGTTATAATCATCTCTCTCACCATCTCTCACTCTTGTTGTTGTCAGTCATTGGTGTGAAGTCCGACTGGGCTGTGGAACTACTTGACAAGGGCAGTGTACGCCTCTGGCTACAGGTGGAGACTCTGTCCCAGCCGCTCACCTGCAGCTCATCTTCAACCAGAAGGAACTTTCAAGCAATCCGGTAACCCTTCTTGCTTAAACCTTTATTCACTGGGAGGGTGCGGACGGGAGTCAGATGCAAGGCTGGTATTTGTCACACCCTGCTTCTCCCATTGCCTATTGCAGACAGGAGTTAAGAGCCAGCTGAGAAACACACACAAGGGCTGGAGGAACTCAGCGGGTCAGGCAGCACGTTCTTAAGTACTAGGAGCAGAATTAGGCCAATCGGCCATCCAGTCTACTCCGCCATTCAATCGTTGTTGATATATCTCAGCCCCATTCTCCTGCCTTCTCCCCATAACCCCTGACACCCGCAGTAATCAAGAACCTGTCAATCTCTGCCTTAAAAATATCCAATGACTTGGCCTCCACAGCCTTCTGTGGCAAAGAATTCCACAGATTCACCACTCTCTGACCAAAGAAATTCCTCCTCATCTCCTTTCTAAAAGTAAGTCCTTTTATTCTGAGGCTGTACCCTCTGGTCCTAGACTCTCCCACTGGTGGAAACATCCTCCCCACATCCATTCTATCCAGGCCTTTCGGCATTTGTGGAGAATATGGACAGGTGATGTTTCGGGTCGGGATCCTTCCTCAGACTGAAGGAGTCACCTACATGGCCATGATTGGAGTCACGTACAGCTCACATGAGAAATGGACACCATTATCCATCGTAGCTTTGATCTCCAGATTAATTACTTCACTAAATTGGATTTGTATGGAAGGGTGGGTGTGAAGATGAGACATCAAAGGGGAGAAGATGAAGGATAATGGAGAATAGATCATTGTTAGCTAGGGGAAGGTGATGAGGAAGCGTACAGAGATAAAATGTAATTAGGAAGACAATCAGACTGGTCGGAGAACTAGGATGGGGGAGTGATAGAGAGAGGGGGAGCAAGGATTACTTGCAGTTAGAGAAGTCAGCACCAAGTAATGCATATGTATAGCCTCTGTGAATGTTGGGTGGAGTTTTTTGCACGGTCCATGTATTGTATATATTTCTTTCATGAATAAAGTACATTTTGAAATAAAATTCTCTTCCTCACAGACTCACAGAACCAACTTTGATAAAGCCAGTGGCCTTGTGGAGATAATTATTCAGAACTTCACTGAAGCTGACCAGGGCTCCTACACAGCCCAGTTACAGGACGGCAAGGCCACGGGCCAGTTCACCCTGGTCTTGATCGATGATAGTAAGCTGCCACCGACACACTGCCTGCTCCCATCAACTCACTGCTGGCTGTTGCAACTAGATTGTTGAATCAATAGCATTGCATGAACCATGGTGCAATAGTAGTTGTAGGAAAGAACTGCAGATGCTGGTTTACACTGAAGATAGACACAAAGTGCTGGAGCAACTCAGCCAGGACAGGCAGCATCTCTGGAGAGAAGGAATGGGCGACGTTTGGATCGAGACCTTTCTTCTGAGTCTGACAGAGAAACGTCACCCATTCCTTCTCTCCAGAAATGCAGCCTGTCCCGCTGAGTTACTCCAGCACTTTGTGTCTATCTTCAGTGTAAACCAGCATTTGCAGTTCCTTCCTCCACATTCCCTCTAAAACCTTTCCTATCAATGTATCCGTCCAAATAGTATTAATAAATTAATGAGAATGTCTTTTGAGGATGGTTTTTTGCTCAGGATTCCAGCATTTGCCGCCTCATGAGATGTTGTTGTATTTTTGTTCCAATTTCCATTCAGAGTTCCGGGCCCTTTTGTCAGAGTGCGACTTCCAGAGGAACGAGTGGAGGAGGAAACAAGGTAAGAGCGAGTGCGTGTGTCGGAACTGCAGATGCTGGTCTCCACCGAAGATAGACACAAAAAGCTGGAGTAACTCAGCGGGTCAGGCAGCATCTCTGGAGGGAAGGAATGGGTGGCGTTTCAGTTCAAGAGTCAAGAGTGTTTTATTGTCCTGTGTCCCAGATAGAACAATGACATTCTCACTTGCTGCAGCACAACATATCTAAACATAGTTCACTGTAAACAATGTAATGACGAGAGAGAGAAAAAAGTTCAAAGTGTGTGTATACACATACTCACAAGTATACACACACACACACACACACATATATATATATATGTACACACACACACACATATATATGTACACACACACATATATATGTACACACACACACACACACACATATATATGTACACACACACATATATATGTACACACACACACACACACATATATATGTACACACACACATATATATGTACACACACACACACACACACACACACACACATATATATGTACACACACACCACACACACACACACACACACACACACACACACAACACATATATATATATGTACACACGCACACACACACACACACACACACACATATATATATGTACACACACACACACACACACACACACACATATATATATATGTACACACGCACACACACACACACACACACACACACACACACACACATATATATATGTACACACACACACACACACACACACACACACACACATATATATATATGTACACACAGGCCGAAGGGGGGTCGCGCTGCGGCCGGCATTATGTGCAGGTGAAGGGTGTCGCCCCAAGCATCACCATGCCTACTGTCCAGAGATGCTGCCTGTCCCACTGAGCTACTCTGACATGTGTGTCTCCCTCCACAAGGTCCCTGCTTGTAGCGGCGCCGTGTTACAATGTTGCTGCCGCTTCTCCAAACAAGGGCGGGCGGGCGGGCGGGCGGCAACATTGTGGCAGAGGGTGTTCCGCACAGAGACACTTTGTATCCACTGTGATCAGACGCAGGGGCGGAGGAAGGATGTTTACATCGCAATGAGTCACAAACTTTACTTCAGCAAACAAGCCCCTGCAGCATTCACTCCAGGGATGTGCGCATTGCCATGTTCATAAGTCATGGGAGCAGAATTAGTCCATTCGCCCATCGAGTCTACTCCGCCATTCAATCATGGCTGATCTATCTCTCCCTCTCAACCCCATTCTCCTGCCTTCTCCCCATAACCCTGACACCCGCACTAATCAAGAATCTATCTATCTCTGCCTTAAAAATATCCATTAACTTGCCCACCACAGCCTTCTGCGGCAATGGATTCCACAGATTCACCCTCTGACTAAAGAAATTCCTCCTCATCTCCATTGTAAAGGAACATCATTTTATTCTGAGGCTATGCCCTCCAGTCCTAGACTCTCCCACTAGTGGAAACATCCTCTCCACATCCACTCTATCCAAGCCTTTCACTATTCTGTAAGTTTCAATGAGGGTCCCCCTCATCCTTCTAAACTCCAGAGAGTGCTGACAAACGCTCATCATATGTTAACCTAATCTCATTCTCGTAAACCTCCTCTGGACCCTCTCCAACGCCAGCACATCCTTCCTCAAATAGCAGTTCTGGATTTACCCATAGGCTTGGTAGGCTGAAGCCTAGGGCTCAAATATAGGGGGCCTCCGGCCAAGGTGTATAATATTTTTGACACTGTCATAGGCCTTTTCTTACATATGCTGTCACAACACACTGTAGTCTCTAAACAACCCTTCAGTCATTTTCCTTGCCCTCCATTTCAGAATAATACTGTTTTAAGCCGATAACTCGACACTAGCACTGGGCAATAAATAAATAAATAAATAAATAAATAGCGCAGCTTTCCAGCCCCTTATCTCATTGCCACGCTCGGCCGCAAGTCGGTGTCAATCTGGTGGCACCGGGGTCCGGCAAACTTTCACACGTGCTCCGGTGAGCAGCGATGG
Organism: Malacoraja senta; assembly: GCA_038087875.1. Lineage (NCBI taxonomy): Eukaryota > Metazoa > Chordata > Chondrichthyes > Rajiformes > Rajidae > Malacoraja > Malacoraja senta. The sequence continues at coordinate 3,788,361 of CM075999.1, read as the reverse complement.
CGGGTGCAGCCAAGGAACATCTTTGGATACTTGCAGGCTTCAAAAGTCAAAACTCAGGGGTAAGTAGGAAAGTGCAAAGATATTTGAACTAGGAAGTTGGCAAGGAGCAATACCAGGGGTAGAGCTGATAATCGTTGCTAGAAACCTACTGTGTAGTGCTGTTAAAACACTCTTCCATCTTCCTCTAGTCGTGGGGGTGGGGGATTGGGAGGGGCCTCATAAGTGGAATAGCCTAGGGCCTCTCTTCATCTAAATACAGCACAGGATATGGGACCCATAACTGCTCACGTCTGGCCCTGTTGGCATTGGCAGCTTTTACTGCCCCCTGGTGGGTGTCCTGGGCTGTGAAGCAGGTGGGCCAAGGAGGGATGAGGCAGGGAGGAGAGTATAACTCATCTGGTCAACAGCCAGTTAACAATCCAGCGCATTGGCAGTGGGTCAGGGCGTCACAGAAAGGGGGCATCCAGCTCCTCCCTGACAGCAATGAGAGGACCCGAAAGGCTTATATATATATATATATATATATATATATATATATATATATATATATAATAACACTCACTGGGTCAGTCTGCATTTGTGGGAAAGAGAAACAAAGTTCAGGTCTGCTCTTACCCCCACCCTCACCCCTACCCCAACCCACCTCCTCTCTCCCCACACCACCCTCTGCCCCTCACCCGCACCATTATCCTCCTCAGTCCCCACTCCCCACCCTAATCCCTGCCTCTCACTCTCACTCCCACCTCAGTCCCACCCCCCGCGTTCCACACCACTACATTTCAAATGTTTCACTCTTTCTGCATTTTTTATGACATTAAAACTCCGAAACCTCTCCATTCACAACTGCAGGGCCTTATTTCGAGAAGTACCTGGCCTGGGTGGTTACGGATGATTGTGAGACCCTGCTCACCTGCAAGGTACAGACAGGTCCTGCAAAGGACAATTGCTGACGTATAATCTGCAGGTAATCCAGGTTTGATATCTGTCTGTTCTGCCATTGAACAGGTGACCAACACCAGGAGCCAGACCCGGGTCACTTGGAGCAAGGATGGGCAGCAACTAACCCAGCCGACCCTACGACCCCAACACAGGCACCAGCGCCCTCTCGATCCCACAGGTTGGCACCCGTGACCTCTGACCTTCCCTGTTCCTGGCTGTTGTCTGTGCCCTTGTTTAAAGTATGGATAATGTGCTTGCTTTAATTTAGTTTATTGTCACGTGTACCGAGGTACAGTGAAAAGCTTTCTTTGTTTCGTGCTAGCCAGCCAACAGAAAGACTATACATGATTACGATCAAGCCATCCGCATTGTACAGTTTAGTTTAGTTTGGTTTAGTTTAGAGATACAGCATGGAAACAGGCCCTTCAGCCCACCGAGTCCGTGCCGACCAATGATCAGCCCGTACACTATTTCTAGACGACACACTAGGACAAGTTACAGAAGCTGATTAAAGCTACAAACGCGCACATTTTTGGAATGTGGGAGGAAACTGGAGAAAACCTACCTGGTCACGGGGAGAACGTACAAACTCCGTACAGACAGCACCCGTAGTCAGGATTGAACCCGGGTCTCTGGCGCTGTGAGGCAGCAACTCTACCGCTGCACCACTGTGCCACCCCAACTGCAACGCTGAATTGGTTCTTTGACACTTTCATATCCATGTTGCTTGTTGCTTTTAGCTCAATAGATGCCCCTCATGGCCTGATGACCATTATCTGAACTGTAGTTAGATAGAAATGCTGGAGAAACTCAGCGGATGATGCAGCATCTGTGGAGCGAAGGAAATAGGTGATGATTCGGGTCGAGACCCAAAACGTCACCTATTCCTTCGCTCCATAGATGCTGCCTCACCCGCTGAGTTTCTCCAGCATTTTTATCTAGCTTTGATTTTTCCAGCATCTGCAGTTCTTTCTTAAACATTATCTGAACCGTAATCATGAACCATTGCTAGATGACACAACAGACTGCAGATGCTGGAATCTTGAGAAAAACATAAGGTGCTGGAGGAACTCAGCGTGTCAGGCAGCATCTGTGGAGGAAATGATTGTCAAAGTTTTGGGTCAAGTTCCTGAAGAAGAGCCCTGACCCAAAACGTTGCCTTTCCATTCCATCCACAGATGCTGCCTGACCCGCTGAGTTCCTCCAGCACTTTGTGTTTTTTACTCAAGATTCCTGCATCTGCATTCACTTGTGTCTCCAGAGCACGTTGACCATATCAGACAAACCACCATCCCACGGACAGACCGTCAACTCCCTGGAACAGGGAGAACACACGGCGGGAAACTCCAGCCTCGGTTTTCCAGGGCGGTTTGCTTTTGAATTTACCATGTCATTTCTCTTCTAGATCACCAAAAACGACGAAGGAGTTTACAAAGTGGTGGTATCTGATGAGAGAGGAGAGGACACCAGTGTTCTGAAGATACTTAATCAAGGTATAAGTTCATCGGTCATAGGAGCAGAATCAAGTCTACTCTGCCATTCAATCATGGCTGATCTATCTCTCCCTTCTAACCCCATTCTCCTGCCCTCTCCCCATAACCCCTGACACCCGTACTAATCAAGAATCTATCTACTCTGCTTTATAAATCCCCATTGACTTGGCCTCCACAGCCGTCTGTGGCAATGAATTCCACAGATTCACAGACTATCTGATCTCAGAGGCTTAGGGGTGACCTTATTGAGCTGTACAAGACTACGAGGGGCATGGATAAAGTGAACGCTCACAGTCTTTTTCTCAGGGTAGAGGATTCTAAAACTAGAGAGCACAGGCTGAGGGTGAGAGGGGAGAGATTTAACAGGGACCTCAGGGGCAACTTTTTCATTCAGAGAGCAGTCCGTATCTGGAATGAGTTGCCAGAGGAGGCTAGAGAAGTGGGTACAATTGTGACTTTCAAATGACATTTCCAAAGATATATGGATAGGAAGGATTTAGAATGATTATTGGCCAAATGCAGGCAAATGGGCTAGCCCAGTATCCCCAGTATGTTAACTTAGTTGGCATGGACACGTGGGTCGAAGGGCCCGTTTCCATGCCATACAGCTCTGTGACTCCATTAAAGTAAAATGTAATCAAATGTAATATTATTTTCTAATGAGCTTTTGTGGGAACATCAGGAGCATTTGTTGCATTAACCCTGCCTCTAATTTGTTGCAGTGTTTGACGACATTCTCCGGGAAATCTGCACAATTGCTGGTGAGTACGTTTAAATGAAAGAACATCTTGTATTTTACTCACGACTTTCACTGTCTCTGGATATCTCTGTAATCAACCAGTGAAATGCTGTTGCTTTATCATCATGTTTCATCAAAGTATCATTCACTCATTCATTCAGTCATTCATGTTTCAAATGGTCACATTCACGCCACCTTGAGGCAGTGATCAATACCTCCCCCCAGCCCCTGGATGAGGAAATCTCTCCACATCCAATTTACTGAAAAAATCTTCAGGAGATGTAAATCTGAAATAAAATGCTGCCATTCTGGAAACACCATACCTGTTGGACAGTGTATGTGGAGCAGGGACCAGGGTTCATGACTCAGACCAATGGAAGAGAGGAAAGGTCCTGACCCCAAAGGTCACCTATCCATGTTCTCCACAGATGCTGCCTGACCTGCTGAGTTACTCCAGCACTCTGTGAAACGTCACCTATCCATGTTCTCCACAGATGCTGCCTGACCCACTGAGTTACTCCAGCACAATTGTATTTTTTCTGGTCCATTTATCGCTGGTTTGAATGAATATGTTTTTCCAACTTTCTCCATCACAAACTCCATCCAGTCTGAAGACGGTTGAAAATGATTTATATTCTATGAGTCATCCTGAACGAAAATGTAGACACAAAAAAGTTGACATGCTGGAAATACAAAGTGCTGGAGGAACCCAGTGGGTCCGGCAGCATCTGCGGAGGGAACGGACAGACCGCACATGGGTTGGGAACTTTATTCTGAAGAAGGGCCGCGACCCGAAACATCACCCATCTTTTTTCTCCAGAGATGCTGCCTGACCCGCTGGGTTATTCCAGCATTTAGTTTAGCTTAGTTTAGTTTGGAGACACAGTGTGGAAACAGGCCCTTCGGCCCACATAGTCTGCACTGACCAGCCATCCCCGCACATTAACACTATCCTACACACACTGGGGACAATTTTACATTTACACCAAGCCAATTAACCTACAAACCTGTATGTCTTTGGTGTGTGGGAGAAAACTGAAGATCTTGGAGAAAACCCACACAGGTCACGGGGAGAACGTACAAACTCAGTAGAGATAGCGCCCATAGTCAGGATGGAACCCGTGTCTCTGGCGCTGTGAGGCAGCAACTCTACCACTGCGCTGCTGTGCCACCCTGTATCTACCACTGTTAATTACCTGCACATCTTCTCCAACAGGTTCTACAGCTTCGGATCTAAAGATGCAGCCAACGGCCGAGGGAATAAAGGTTTACTCCTCACTGAAGTACAACATGGACTACATGAAGAAATCCTGGGCCTTAAAGTGAGTGGCAACTCTGAGTAAACTCCACAAATACTTGGAGTGAAAATTAGAAAAACATTAGCTGGAGAAGAGCGGAGGGGAGGGAAAGAATGTCGCTCAGTATATGAAGGGAATGTGGAGCTGACTGCCAGGGGTTGGTGAAGGGGGAACCTCATCAAATGGAGGAAGACTCGGACAGTCAATAACTCTCCCTTGTAACCTGTGTCCAGCCAACACCAGGCTGCTCAGCACTCTAATCTGCCACTGCTCACCTGTGCAACATCTCACCTGTGAAACACCGTGAGAACACCCTGTGGCTATAACTAACATGTGGTCCTTTCTTCAGCAATAAGACCCTGGAGTCTCAGGACAGGAGGAGGATTGGATCAGATAATAATGAGGTTTGGCTGCAGATCTTCAACCCGACAGAAGCGGACAAGGGCAAGTACACGCTGGAGATGTTTGTGGGGAATCTGAAACACAAACGCGAGCTCAACTTATCACAGAAAGGTAACTGCGCGATCAAATATATTCCAAGATGTGGATAAATTATTCCATGTCTACAAGTTGTTCGACTGTGGCAGATTTAGTTCAGTTTAGTTTATTGTCACGTGTACTGAGGTACAGTGAAAAGATTTGTCATGTGCTAACCAGTCAGCGGAAAGGCAACATATGTTGGAAAGAAGATGTTGGAGGGAATGTTCTGCATATTTCTCACATTGATATCTGGACATAAAGGTTTAATTACACAGAAAGATAAGATGTTCAAGGGTTGTTTTCTTTGAAATTTACTAATTGAGTGAAATGTTCAAGATTTCTCCCAAAAATGATTTTTTTCATGTAATGACATTACATTAAAAATGTATTCTCATTTTTACATTTTGATGAGATGTAAAAATCTCATTGTTTTACAAACACTCTGCTGTACTGTTCATTTTCATCTGAGATTGGTGGATTTTTCACTGTTGAGGGATACGAGGAGAAAGGTTAGATCACAGATGAATGGAGACACAAGGAAATGCAGATGCTGGAACCTTCAGAAAAAACACAAAGTGCTGGAGGAACTCAGCAGGACAGGCAGTATCTGTGGAGGGAATGTTTCATTTCAGTTTAGTTAATGTCGCGTGTACCGAGGTACAGTGAAAAGATATTGTTGCGTGCTATCCAGTCAGCGGAAAGACAATACGTGATTACGTGTATGCGATGGATAGACTCTTCTTCAGATCCGACCCAAAACTTTGTCTGTCCATTCCCTCCACAGATGCTGGCTGACCCGCTGAGTTCCTCCAGCATCTGCTGTCCCTCATGTCTCCATTCATCTGTGATCTAATCTTTCTGAGTTCCTTGTGGTTAGATCACAAATTATCCGTGGTTAATACCAGGACAGTTTGAGGAGCTAACTGACCTCCTCCTGGCCTGATGCTCTGATTATTATTCAATATTTCTCTTAATGTTACATTTATTGGTTTTATTTTCAGTGTTTGATGAAGCTATTGCTGAATACCAAAGACTGAAGTAAGATTCTGGTCACTGCTTTTGTTTATGCATGGAACTATATGTTCATAGGCTGAGAGCAGCTAATTGTCTGTCTGACCCCGTTAACAACACACAGGCCGACAACACAGAACGTGCACCAAATCTCAGCTGCTCACACAGCCAAGCACACTTCCAATGTGATTCTTCTTGCTATAAAAATACCAAGGAGATCGAATGGCACTTAGCTTGTTTTAAAAGCCATAAAATTATAGAGTCATACAGCACAGAAATATGCCAAAGATAGACACAAAATGCTAGAGTAACTCAGCGGGTCGGGCAGCATCTGTGGAGAACATGGATAGGTGATGTTTCACAGAGTGCTGGAGTAACTCAGCGGGTCAGGCAGCATCTGTGGAGAACATGGATAGGTGACGTTTCACAGAGTGCTGGAGTAACTCAGCGGGTCAGGCAGCATCTGTGGAGCGAAGGAAATGGGCAACCTTTCGGGCCGAAACCCTGAAGGAAATAGGCAACGTTTCGGGCCGAAACCCGGAAGGGTTTCGGGCCGAAACGTTGCCTATTTCCTTCGCTCCATAGATGCTGCCGCACCCGCTGAGTTTTTCCAGCATTTTGGTCTACCTTATCATTTATAGTGTGGTTCCGTATAGCTTACAAAGCACAGAAGTACACAGAGTGCCGGAGTAACTCAGCGGGTCAGGCAGCATCTGTGGAGAACATGGATAAGTGACGTTTCACAGAGTGCTGGAGTAACTCAGCGGGTCAGGCAGCATCTGTGGAGAACATGTATAGGTGACGTTTCAGGTCGGGAACCTCTATCAGCTCCAGGGACTTGAGTGATAAAATCAAGGCTGCAAGTTGTCACAGTGAGGATGAGAGCAGCTACAATGCAGCAGAATGCCTGAGTAACACCGCATTTAAAGCCTTTAGCTCCCTCCAACGTTACTGCAGCTGGGGTCCAGATGAACAGAGTAACAGACCATGATATCTCCAGCAGATTTGCCGGACACATAATAAGATGTTTTCAAGCTGGAAATGGTGCAGAGAAGATTTACGAGGATGTTGCCAGGGCCTGAGCTTTTGGGAGAGGTTGGGGCAGGCTAGGATATTGTACCTTAGAGTGCAGGAGGCTGAGGGATGATCTTACAGAGGTGTAAACAAATCCTGAGGGGGATAGATAGGGTGAATGTATAGTCTTTTATCCAGGGCAGGGGAGTCAAGTAGGAGAGAGAGGGCAGATGGGAAAGATTTACTAGGAACCTGAGAAGGAACGTGTTCACACAGAAGGTGGTGAGTGCATAGAACCAGCTGCCTGGGGAGGTAGGTGAGACAGAGACTATAACAACACTTGGGCAGGCACATGGATAGGAAAGGTTTAGAGGCCAAACACAAGCAGATGAGAATAGCTTAGATGGGGCACATTGGTCGGCACGGACCAGTTGGACTTGAGTCTGTTTCGTTCCGTATTTTCTTCTGAAATAACAACCTACATGCATGTATAAAATATAGAATCAATTAATCATTGAAGTTCCTGAATTTTATTGCATTTCTCTTTTAGGCAAGCAGCATTTGCAGAGAAAAGTAAGTCAGTTCAACCACTTGTAACTGTTAATGTGTGGTGCTTACACTCGGTCATTTTCTGACTTTGGGGTCCCCCGTGTTGGGGCCACTGCTCACTGCTCCCTGAGACTGAGGGACAGACTGCCATGGCTAAAGGTGTGATACCTGGCCAGGTGGGGACTGTGGGCTTCAGGCACTGACAGGTGGGGTGTGCCCCTCTCCAATAGCCCCGACCTTCTGTGTGTGTTCTGTGTGGGGGCGTCTATCAAAGCCTTCAATCCAAAGTCCCAACCTGACCAGATATTCACTGCTTTAGTAGTGACAGTCTGTTCTTCAGCTTCATAGGGCAGCACGGTGGTGCAGCGGTAGAGTTGCTGCCTCACAGCGCCTGAGACCCGGGTTCGATCCTGACTACGGGTGCTGTCTGTACGGAGTTTGTACCTTCTCCCCGTTTCCGCCCACACTCCAAAGACGTGCAGGTTTGTAGGTTAATTGACTACGGTAAAAACAATTGTAAAATTGTCCCTTGTGTGTGTAGGATAGTATTAGGGTACGGGGGAGATCATAGGTCGGCACGGACTTGACGGGCCGAAGGGCCTGTTTCCACAGTATCTCTAAAGACTAAATTCTTGTTCTACAGTGATTAGTGTGGAATAGAGCTAGAACTACAGAATATGGCGAATCTTTGGTCAGCATGGACTCAGTGGGCTGAATGGCCTGTTTCCGCTGTATCTCTAGCATGGTCCCTGCAGGAGGTGTGGGCTCTCAAGTAATCCTCTCTCACACGATTTGAACACTTGCAGTCGGTATATTATTGGCTGTGTATCAAGATACAGGGAAAGACCTTTGTTTGCAAGTTGCCTGTCACATCATACATACACCAGTACAATGAAGCCTTACATAATAGTATAGTGTTACAGTTACAGAGGTAGGTGGAAGATC